>JAWWEQ010050168.1:0-81072 GCA_035583055.1 Torymus tubicola
CACACTTACAGCTCCCGCTGCTGAACACGTCCGGAGTTGATGGTTGCTAGCGGCGGTGGATGCGGTCTCTCTCCGTGTTCTAGTTGCTGCTGTTGTCCTCTTCACGATCTTCTATCTGCTCGGCGATGCTGTTTTCTTCTCTCACTTTCTTCACTTACTCGGGGGTAATAATGTGGCGAACAAAAAACTACTGTATACTGCTAAGCGGTCTACAATGGAGTGGGTCCACAGCCGATTTGAACTATCCACAGCTGTGGCCCATCCTGGAGGCCGTTGCCCCAGCCAAGTCTGACTAGACTTGGCTGTGGCCTGCGACGAAGTGTCTGAGCGCGACGCGACCACAGCTCGCGAACGCTCAGTCGTGGAATTTTCTCACTCACCACGATCATTTTTCTCTCTCTCTCGCTCCTATATGCCGCATAGGACGACTGTGTGCACACTATTTATTTACTTGTGCACCTACGAAGAGCGACTTTAAGTAGCCGGTACCGAGCATGTCAACAATAGCTCGTGTATAACTTGTAAGGCTCACTTGTGAGCGTTACAAAATATATAATAATAATTATCGTTTTAGATATCAGATAATAAATTCTGAAGATATAAAACTTAAAATTACGTCAGGAACACTTCTGAAACTTTCTCGCATCAATTCGATAAAAGAAACTCCTGTAAGTAAAAAACCAATCATACGCAGGAGGAAACATTTTCCGCGTGTAAAATCCGCCAGCTCCGCGGGAATTAATATCCAATCGGTACGCGTCAGCGTGACAGGCCAGCACCGCTGCAATATATAATTCGCGCAAAGACCGACGGACGATATATCAACTTCAAGCGCCGCTTTAAATCACGTGCGTAAAGTAATATTCGCGCGAACGGAATGAAGCGAAGGAGAGACAGAGAGAGAGAGAGGGAGAGAGAGAGAGAGAGAACAGCTGTTGTGAGTTGTGCATAGTCGCGAGATGCTTTATTACGTACGTAGAATTGCTGAGGAACGTGCGATGTCGAATGCGTGCGAGATTTTGTAGGAAAAATGTTGGCGATTGTTTGACGTTGGTTATATCATGACAATGTATTAGCCAGACCTGACGGTTTATAAACGGGTTTAAAATTTTTCAATGAAAATGTGTAAGCTTTTGTTCTATTGAAATATGTTTATTTTCTACACATCGATTAACAAAAAAATGAATTAAATTGATTAGAGAGGAATTATTACACTTGATGCTAAATTAAAGCACGTATAATTTGTGTGGTTAATTGATAATTATGTAAATTATATTATAGATTAATCGCATTAGAAAGCTATCATGAAATGTAAATATAATGATATTTATAATTTCAAAGTTGATTTTAAAACATTTGTAAGCAAAAAAAATAATACGACATAAATGCGTGCGTAATTATATTTCAATAGACTTTAGAAATCTATTGTTTAATTCAGGAAAACAAGAGACTTCCGAGAATTTCACATTCCCCATCCAAATTGTAATTAACGCACTCTTTAGTGACATTTGAATATTTATTAAAAAGGCATCAATATAAATAAAAATATTTTACGGAACATGCTACAAATATGAATAATAATAATACTAAATTGATGTAATCCTTTTTGTATTTTAAACGTATCATGAAAACTGGTAACTAACTGGCTAAATTCTGAAATTTTCGTTGGAAATAAAATGTTTTGCTTTAAAACTTTTGCAAATATAGGACTAAAAGAAGTTTGTAGAAGTATTTATAGAATGTCTAATATCGTAAAACCGTTTAAATCTATAGAAAGTATTCCATCACAGAAAATGACGCGTCTTACCATACTCTACATATATATCTACTGGCACCTATTAAAATTCCTGTAAAAATAAAACACATTAAATTGATGATCGAATCTCTTCCTGAACCCACTATTCATCTTTTTCATCAATGATTTATATATTAAAAATGAAAAATCGCCATTAAAATATTATTAAAAAACCTCGCTAACAAAACGAATAAAAAATCTCCCCATCGATAACATTTCTTTTGAACCACCGCTTAACGACATTACCTCCAGCAGCTCAAATCAGAAACGTCTCCTCCCACCCTACTGCCAGTTTTCGTCCATCAAAGCACCTCAACCTCTCTTCATGCAGAATCCTACTGAACCGCCATTACAACCTCAACATCTTCTCGTAACTGCCACATTAACAGCCGCCACCACTGACATGTAACTTCGTTACAACACTGCGTCGAAGTTCGTTTGGCCGCTCTCGTTCGTTCACTCTCTCTCTCTCCCTCACAAGGGCAAAAGGCACACGTATACCGCTACTCTATCGATTACAAAACTTCTCGATTAATCTGCACGCGCGCGCGCCCACACGCGGTCGGGGAGTCACATAATTGCCCCAACCGGGCTCAAAGCGACTAACCGAGCGTGAATGCTCACCGAGCGCTCGCGCAGCCGAAGAGTGATACGGTCGAATTAAGGGCCGGAAGCGACGATTCCGGATCAGGGGAAAGACAAGAAAGCTTCTGACGTTGGGCTTTTGCCTTATGGTGGGTTGGGTTGGGTCTTGTAGTTGGAGAAATTGAGGAAAAGTGCGCGCTTAGAGATTGTCTTTGAAAAATGTAAGCGTTAAAGAAGAGGAAGAAAAGTGTAGACCAAGGAAAAATTGTTTATGATAGAAGTATATAAATGAAATCATCAAATTACTTGATTGTGCAAGGTATAAGGTATTTTGAATCTAAATATGTTGAAAAATATTAATTACAATAAGGAATTTTCATCGAATAGTTATTCGAAATAATACATTCGATTTATCTGGCTCTTTGATAATTAAATGATAAAAGTCAATTCTTTCGCCTTAAAAATTCTTAATACCTAATAATAATAAACAATAAATTGAGTCAGTACATTTTACTTTTTTATTGACTGGTATGTAATGTAACGGCCATCATTTATTGCAAAACGATCGACATTTATAAGTTTATCCACTAAATAATTGTTAGAAACGAGTTGTAACACGGTAAAGTTCGCTGAGTTTTTCATTTATTATAAATTTTCTTCTATAAAATTAAAAAAGAAATATTTTTAAACATACTTTTTTTATTAAAACAGTCTCAGCATAATTCCATTACCATATTTTTCCTCTAGCATAAATATTAATAAGAACTTTTTCATCTCAAAACTACAAACACAAAACACGAACTTTTAATTACATTAAATAATCTTCTTTCATCTCTAAAAGCACATAAAGCACGGAATTTACAAATTAGTAAAGATTTTTCATTACACGTACAAAATAACACTCTATGAAATTTTTAAAATATTATATTCACGAGCAACAATTTCGACTTACTTTTTATTCTCTTGAAAAAAAAAACATGAGCAGTAGTTCGATTAATCTCGACAGTATAATTTTTAATCCTTTCTCGTACCGCGCCGTCGTCATTACTCACCTCCATCTAATTTGCGATAAAAGTTCCTGGCTGAAGTAATATTGCAGTTCTCAGCTAACTTCTCCACCTAATGCAATTTCAATAACTCACTAAAATTTTTTTCTAATAAACGTTGGCGCAGTAAGTACAGCGAGCACGAACGTATACATAATATTATATCTAATTTCGCTTTATATATACACGAAAAATTCTCCACATTGTCGCGACGACAGCAAAACCGTTGCAAAAATTATAGTTATACGACGAGAGACTGTCCCTTCGCGTCTTCACGTTCAATTTCGCAAAAACTATTAAGATTGCAGAGGGCGCGTAAGGAGCGACGCTCGCGTGTCCCCTCGGGTCGTGCAATTTGTCATCCCACATTCTCGTTAGAGATTTCTTCTCCTCGTTCTTTTTTTCCATTGCACTAATGAACTTTCGGTATTATTTCCTCGGGGCGAAATGAGAAAAAGACATAGATGGCTCTCAGCGGGGTTTTCAAGTTTATTTATAGATGTTAATTTCGTATGAATTAAAAGTATTGAAGATGTGAGGTTGCCTTTAATTTGCATTAATTGAAGCCTTTTATCTAGCACTTCAATTGTAGAATTGTAAATACGTTATATAATCTTTATATTGGTAATCAAGTAATTAATCCTATCAGTTCCGGCTTATTCGAAAGCATTATATAATACAATGTGTTAAGTGAAACAACATAAATAATAATTATTTCAAAGCCCATCTTTGTTTGAAATCTCTGATTTACATAGCTATCCTCTATAAATTACTTATTTATAAATTAAATTCGGTGTTTACATTTTAAAGGAATTATATTTATAAAAATTAATCCATTCTCAATCATTTTTAATAATCCGATAGTTATATTCAGTATTATATTTTTTAAAGTAATTATGTTAAAAAACGCAAAATATAGAATAATTAAATATACATGTGATTGCGTTAATTATATTTTTACACTGATCAAATAAAAAAAGAACTCATTTGATCGAAATAATCTAGAAGCAACACAAATATACTTATTAATAATAAAATACAATTCAACTAATCGATTTTCTACAAAAATTCTTTTAAAGAGAATTGAAAAACTCTCCATGTAGTCACGACTCCCGCTCTTATTGTGAAAGCTCTAATACGTATACTTCGCATTACCAATATTGAACTGAAGTAAAAACTTTGAAGTGCAAAAACGTACGAACGAGTTGGCGATATGCATAAAAGCACTATAAATTGGAGAGAGTGTCAAGAAAGAAAGTGGATAAAATAAAATCTTATGTGAACTTTCAATATTTTTCCGGCTCGCAGCACAAGATGTCAAAGGAGGACATGGCGACGGTGAGCGCGAGTGCCGAGAGATACATCGGCACCCAGGGTGGTGGTATGGACCAGGCCATCGCCTTTCTTGGAAAAGCCGGTAAGAGAATGCGTTTTCCGTATGTCTATTATTCATATTGCGAAGTTCGATTTTGTCACTTGGTTATGCATATCTGTCGATTTATTCTTATTTCATCGCATCCGTATTTAGATTTGATTATTTGTATTTTAGCTTTGATAATGTAATAAATTGAGTAATTATTGGCAGGTACATTTTTATGACGTGCAGGAAATATAAATATATTTATATATCTGATAATGAAAGGTGCATTTATCGATCTCGTGGAAGAGGAGAATGGATGAATTCACCTTTATTTGTTAATTCATCACTGAGGAATAAAACTGAATAATAATATATTGAAGTATTATTCTGTTAATTTGCCAATTTCCAATTTTATATAATGTCTATAGAACTCACGATTATTTAATATTTTTGAAATTCTCAAGAAATTTGAATTGAATTAAATTTTTGTTTAATTAGAGAACTGTTAATGCACATATTTTGACCTATTGAAAAATTCAATTTTCAACTTTCAAACTTTATTCTTAAATCATATTTACGAATAAATTATCTTAGTATACACCCTGTAAAACTCATCATCTCTACCAAACTTTCAAGCATCACCTCCACTTCGTTTTTCAATCACCATTACCCGCCGTAGCTCCCATAACCTCGACTGATTTAACGCGAAGTATATAGCTCCTTCCTTACCGCAGACAAAAAAAACCTCGCATACTCTGGCACCTCATACTCATCATCCCCCATTTTATCGAAAAAATCCAATACACCCCGAGTGCATTTTCTCGAAACTTGCGCATGAGACGAAAGAGAAAGCGAGCTGGCCGATAATCTGCTTAGTTCTCCGAAGGCTCGGCGAAACTGATCGAATTCAATCCGCTGCGTGGCTTCGACGTGACGCTACCCGACGACGCGGTCTTCGTCATCGCCCACAGCCTCGCTGACCACAACAAAGCTGCTACGTCCGAGTTCAATACAAGGGTCTTGGAATGCCGACTTGCTGCCAAGGTAATGATCACTTGTAATTTGCCATGAATATATATGCGGGATGAGGTTGTGCCTCAAAGTAACTGTTTAGTAGAATGTTAAATCACACACGTGTATTGTACTTCTTCGTCTATGTGTGCCTTTTTAATTGTTTATTTTGGTGAAATCTTTGAATGGATAAATATATAAAAGCTTAAAAAGAAGGATTAGTCAAAACCCGATGGATTCTGATCACTTTTTTCATTTATGCCTGCAATATTCAGCTTTTGAATTTCTTTTATCGATACACTAATAAAAGCAGTCAGTGGTTTCAATTTTCAATAAACTAGCAGTGTTAGTGCGCGCTGCGTGGGCCAATTAAATTTTACATGTTCATTTCAAATCGACCAATCGCAATTATTCAAGGTGACAACCCTCAAGTCCATCTCTTTTTTATATAGGATCTTGGTACATAATTGCGTAAAAATCTAAAGTAAAATTATATTTTGAAATTATTAAAACTGAATTATACCCATATTAGGGCAGGACGACTTTGAAGTAAAGTGAATATTAAAACAATGTAATCTGTAATAGTTATACTGTTTATAATACAAAAAATACTTTCTTTTATTAATTCGAATACATTAATTAAAGCATGAAAAACATTTAGATAAAAGAATAAGTAAATATATCAAAGTTCTTTATCAGCGAGTTTTCTTCAGAAATTCAAAGTAAATACTTCATGTTTTATTATTTTCATTCAGCTAAATGTCTTATTTTGACATTGACCCCAAAATCTGCAGGATTCATTTTTCATCACTTATCATTATTCCTTATACTAAAAGCTCTACTTTTGTCATCTGACATCCAAGAAGTATACTTATCCTCTATCCAAGGTTACAGCCATTCCACACACGCAAGAGGCACCATCTTTCCTACCCGTTTCATCATCTCTATTACATGCAATCATCTACAGATGGCGATTTGTGACATATACTGCAAATTGTACTTTTGATTGCGTCATATGTTTTCGGTATAAGTGAATTGTGACGGTTGTCACATCTATATAAAAATTATCTTTTTTAAGCGTTTGTAATATCAAGTAATTCAAATTTTAGAAATAACAAAACTTCATTCGTCATGAGAAATGGAAAAACTCATTTTTCTTTTCTTAGCGAAATCCATAAAAAGACAGAAATGAATGAACGAATGCCTCTATCGATTTTCATTACTTAGGCTATTATTCACCAAACTTTATTACTCTCATAATCAATTGAGATAACGTCTTCGTAATAGCTATAGCCAAGAGTGGAAATAACAGAGAAGACATTTCCTTCCGTGAAATCATTATCTTTGTATGAAAATAATTGTTTACCTCTCACTTATAGTCTGATATAGTTTTATACTAATAACAAAATTAATAGGATTTTTCTTTCATTCGTATAACCAGCGAAAACTCACTCGAAAAGCAAAATAAATAGATCGAATAATAACCATCACAATTCCATTTGCCGTTTTATTATGCCTACTATTCCGCGAATTCTGCCTTTCATTCGTGCACGTACTAAAGCCTTTAATCTCATGATTCGTTTATCACTTCACGCGCCATAAACATTATTTAATTATTAGCATTCGCACGAACGTTACATTTTGATGTTCGTTGAACTCTTTCTCTCGATTTAATTTTTAACAATAACCTTGTACGTAGAAAAATACTATAAATATCATAAATTAAAAAAAAATAAAATAAAAGAACCTTCATTTATTTTATCAAAATTTCCAAAATGCACTAACGAATAACAGAAAAAAACCCACTTTCTATGCTGTAAAGTCTCATTCAAATTTATGAGTACTAAAGCTGTACCGACCGCGAGGTCAAATAATAAACTCTTCCATTCAATCCTATCATCATTTTAACGTTAAAAAAAATACCTCACAACAGATACATCTTATACAACCACTGCGACCTTTATAAAGTACACTCGACACATTCTCCCAGTCCATTCATAAAACAAACATTGTTACTCGTGTCTGCAGCTGATAGCAGCGAAGCGTGGCCTCGACACCAACGACATCCAGAAGCTGATCGACGTGCAACGCCGGCTGAACAAAACCCTTGGCGAGATGGCTGAGATCGTCGTGACGGATCTTCACGAGGAACCTTATACCTACGAAGAAGTCGTATGTACTATATATATACCATACCACATCACCACGATAATGGTGTACTATACCTCGTTACGGTTCGGATGGCTCATACGGCGTGTCGTAAAAGAAAATACGATCGGGGAAACTCGTCAGCAGAGTGAATTGGATTATGCACCGCGAGGACGATGGTACATGCGCGAAATTGCGCCTCGGGTGGTGCTCATATCGAGTATACATACGTATATATATGAACACATACACTCGCACGTATCCACTGGTTTACGCTCATTGAGTGATCCTATAGTCTAGAGCGCGTGTGTGTCTCTTTTTTCCGCGCCTCATGCGTGGTAATTGAATTACGCGTCGCACGCGGCGTATGTGTTATATTTACGACGTGAGGCTGTTAAGTGCTCGCCTGATCTTATTTTGTTGATTCACTTGGCTGACTGTACTTCATTTTGTCCTGGAACGCGGAATGGTATTATCAGGGGTAGAGTTGGTTATTTTAATTTTTAAAAGTATTTTAGATTTGCAAGAGAAAGTTAATTTTACGTATTGGAATAACAAGCAACCGTCTGAAATAATGCGATCTTCTAATTCTCGTTAAAACACAACAATTTACAAAAATTATAGTCGCGCCTTATATGTTCTTTCTGAAAATATCAGATTTATATATTTAAAGTTCACCTTGTGGAATAAAATTTAATTATTTTTCTAGCTACATGAAATAAAAGCCGTCATCCCAGAAACCATCAAGGTCAAACCAGACCAAAAACTGAAACTACGCGAGCGAGCTCTTCACGTATTTGAAGGTAAATTTTTCTTTAACGTCTTATCTGCTATATTAAATTTGCAACGGAGGAAATTCATCGTCATTTTAATTCATTTAATTTTTACGAAATAACCAATGATTTGTACCACTTCTATCCTAAAAAATAAGAAAAATATATATATCTCCTTGGGGTATTTTATGACACCCTCAAAACCAGCAAATGTCCCTGCCATAAATATTCCAATACATTTGCGCTGTCGGTCTTCCTAAAAACGAAAATATTCCAGAAAATTCAGACGCCATCGTAGAGCTCAAACGTCGCGTCGGATCTTCCCTCGCGCGCCTCGTGTCGCTCGATGTTCCGGCGAGGTTTTGCATTTGCATCCGTCGAGCTTGCGCCTGTCTCTGAATCGTTGTAGACAGAACCAAAAAAGAAAGTATTTACGTGGCAAGTGCAAAAGCTGATGAGCATATGTAAACTAGGATTTTTGACACTTACATTGGCAATTATAGTCGAATTTACAAAATTAATAAATTAGTTACGATTTTAATTGGTATAAATAAATATATACAACTTAAATTGAAATTGTATCTTTAGATATTGTAAGATAAAATAAACGAAAATATATTTTTCGTTATTATGAGATATTGCTAAAATGTTATCAAATACGTGATACATATATTTGTTAACTTTTATTTTCTCAAATAAAATATTAAAACAGCACTCGCTGAAACTTTAAAACTTTCTTGATTATTGTAATCTTTACTTTCTTGAACTGTATCTACAGCTTCGGTCTTTTAAAAGGACCCTACAAGTGGCCACACCTGTTGAAGTAAAAGCATAAAACTCAAGAGAAACTCTTTTAGCACGGTCAACTTGAGAAAAACAACTTTCCTAAATGTGACTTTTACGTTAAGGCCACATGTACTTTAAAATATTAACTGAGTCCGGCATTATTAAAAAAATAAAATTATATAATAAGAATAAAATACATAAAAACATGTGATTGGCATTTGAATTTTCAAATATGCTGTATGAGATAATGTAATCGTATTCGCACATATCGTGTATACATCTTTCTGCCCTCAATCATATGTGTTATTTATTTTAAAATCATGAAAATTTTGTAATGCAAGAGACTGACATTGTTGTTATTTATTGCTACCCATACTCATTTTACATTGACGTGCTCATCTTTTAAACTTTATTTTGTTTTTCAAAAAACCATCATAAATATCGAATGCAATCATGCCAAGATCCGATTGCATATCCAACTCGCATCACGCGTATGTGAAATTATTCGGATTCGTAGAAGCAGAGGAACAGTGGAAAAAGTGGTAGTGCACATTTATTCGACGTCAAGTATCTTAATTATACGCACGTAATTACATTCTTGTGGCGTGCTTTTTTTAGATTGCACTTTCCCAAACTAATAGGAAATTACTGTAGTCCGGGCTTAATCAGAACCACACATTTCCCCGGCTGAGCCATACATTTTAATAGCAGAGCCTTGGTTATTGATTGCAACATCCTTCTCACTTTGCTCCTTTAACTTCTTCTTACTCTCTCGCTTTACTCTTTTTTTCGTTCGTTCTCCTCGTGCCAGCCGTTTTTTCTTTGCTCTGAATTTTTTACTATATCTTTATCTCAGGCCATCTGAACAACCGCTTCTATCTTGTGCTCCGACTTTTCTTCGCGTTATTCGTTTTATATGTTCCTTTTTTTTCGTTACTTACTTTGTCTGGGATTTCTTACCTCTCATTACTTCCTTTTATTTTCTTATTTTTTCTTTCATCGGGTGCGCCTTTCCCTTTATTCCGTATATGATTTCTCTGTAAGATTTTATTGATTAAATTAATTCTTATAAATTATAAATACTGATAATCTTAAATATATTATATTTATTAAAAATATATTTATCTAAGTCATATTCTTCAATTTAATTAAATAATTATGAAAAATCAAATGCCAGTACCCTAATCATAAAAATGTGAAGTTGCAGTAACGTACACCTAGAATAATTTAAGGCAAAAAGATTTCTGACAAAAATTAAACTCTCAGAGCTGCCTACATAAACTTTTTAAAATAATTATAACTACTGTCGTTTAATTGGCTGAATTTTGAAATTTATCCGAGTCTGTTTCATTAGTATTAATGTTTTATATTAACTGTTTAAATATCGTCTGTTTTTTCCTTTAAATCCTCTCAATTTATGTTGGCACCGAATTTATAGAATTAAATTAAATTTATATATATATATTTTTATTTTGGAGAAAAACAATATTATTAAATAAAAATAAGCCATGTTGGCTCATTATCGATTCTTTTAATTATATCTTGTATCGTACTTCCAGATAAACCATTTTAAAAGTAAAAATTAATAAATCCTAGAAAAGCATTTTAATCATATAATTTTCAGAAAAATTATTTTCTCTTACTCATACATTTCCCAAAGCAAATTTCTAACTTCGTTTACATTACTTCCGACAGCACTTATCACTGTTCATTTTCACTATTGTTCTCGCTACCCTCTTTCTCTATCCATTAAATTTTAATCTCTCTTTTTGCTTCCCTCCCACATCTCCACTACGAATTTTCGCTTCCTCAACAGTTTCCACTTCCGTCCGTCGCCGTGTCATGTCTTTTCCGACTCCGGTCTTCGCGAATTTCTCTCTATATGAGCGAAACCTTTTCGAAGTAAGCACGTCTTTTCGAAGGCTCACACGCGATTCGCGCTATAGAGGAAATAAAATGGAGATACGCGTGTGTAGGCGTGGCGGAAAATCATGTCGGGAAATTATTTCTGCCCGTGCGCGCGAGGAACTCGATTATCGGCTTCGTGCGACCGGGGAATCGATTTGCCTTGCAAATAATGCTGCCCGATTCCGCGTTTTCGTTCTCTCTCGCTCTCTCTCTCTCTCTCTCTCTCTTTCTCTCTCTCTGTTTCTCTCTCATATATTCACGCCTACATATCCCTAGTCTCTCTCTTTTTTTATTATTATTCACCGGAAAAACGAATTTACATGCATTATAACGCGAGTGCGAATTCGATTGGAAATATATAACCGCCGGGGCGACATGGTGTGCACTACTGCCACGCATTTTTACTGCTGCGTACTATATATAGAACTTTAATTTGTTTTTGTTTGCATAGTTTATATGCTGGTCCACGGTGTATAATTTTAAAAGCGTTCTGATAATCGCACGATCGACCGTTGAAAGAATGAGAAGGTATCAAATAGCAGCAGGATGTATCAATGAACAAAAATATAATTAATGTCTTATTGAGTTATATAGTTACATATATTATTTATGTGAGAACCGGAAAAGTAAAGAGAAATGTAGGAGATAAAAGGCAAAAATTTTTATTTGCTGGAAGGAAAAGAGTACGTGTGAAAGTTACATTTCTATTAGGTAGGCGTCTGACCAAACACTGCTATTTTCTACTTCAACTCTCGCGCATGTAAGCCTTCTCGAATATTGTTCGATTTCTCCAGAGCATTTCATTTAACTTTTGTATTTTTCAGCAGCGTCTTTTATTGGTATTCCTTACCTGTAAAAAAATACACTATAAATGTACAAAATATCTGAAATATTTAACAGTAGTGAACGATTATGTCCCTATATTTTCGCTTCTTATTAACACATCACAGCTTCTTTTTACATCATTGAAGATATTTATTTAGCTTCTACAAATTATGCAACAGAGCAAACGAGGAAAAAACGCAAACTGTAAACGAATTCAAACCACCCGCTTTAAAATGACAGCCCGGAGAGTAACTCGCAAACTGGAGCAGAAACTTTCTTTCCCCCGAATCGACTAAAAACACCGGATCGATACTCGACGAATAAAGCGCGTAAAGTTGGCGCAAAAAAGTTCTGAATTACGCGTGAATTGCGTGTGTATATATGTGTGTATGGGCGCGTGCGCACGCGCGCTTGCCCCTGCCGCGATAAATAAAACTTGTTTACCATTCGTACGCGCTTTTATTACAACATTTTTTAAAGCCAACCAAAAGCAAACATCTCCATATACGTCACTCTTTCATCCCCTTCCTTCTCTCCACCCCATCAGCAGCAAAACCTCAAAAGAAAAAAAGTCCCGGATATAAAAGCCCATCCGGCGCAAGCGAGCTGCTTTTTCATCCGTGAATAAGAATATGTCTGGTATATATAAATTTTCACCAAAGACTATGCCTGTCACACATTTGTATTAATTATCTTAAAGTATAGCTAAACATTTAGTAATAACACTTCTACCAGATGAATTTCAAACATCCTTCTTTTGTTCACGGAACCTCACAGTGATAAATCTCTGTTGTCAGAAGCGGCACGAGTGGCGGCCTTCCGTGCTGTCTGCGAGCGAGCGGACCTCGCCGAAGCGGAGCGACTACGCGAGCTTGGTTCTCTGATGTCGGCGAGCCATGGTAGCCTGAGGAACCTCTACGAATGCAGTCATTCGAAGGTCGATGAGCTTGTCGACACGGCTATGGAGTGCGGCGCACTTGGTGCACGATTGACAGGCGCTGGGTAAGGATAATTCGATTTTTTTTTATTACTGAATTTTGCTTTAGGAGGGGGATTTTGAGATTTTATGTGTTATGGTTACGAATATGTGAGAGGGGGGGTTGGGGTTGACGATGAGTTATTCCATCAGGGAAAATGTATTTTTATGGGTAGTGTTTTATGGTATAGTACAGGAGGTATCTATACCAAAGTGCAGAAAGGCATTTCTCAAGATCGCGAGGGTCTGGTTAAAATTTACGACAAGTGGGGGACGTGTAAGGTTTTGATAGTTTTACACGCGAAATATCGTGAATGTTTTATTTTTAATTGATATTTTTTTATTGTCGTTGTGAATGAAGAAAATGTTAATTCAAGCGAACGAATTTTTGTTTAATATTTTATTTGATAGTTCGATGTAAAAATATATATTATATTCTGCAGTATATTTTAACTTTCTCTTTACGATTGCTAAGAATCGTAAAACAAAACTTTATTTTTGCGAATATTCTAAATAACAACCATGAAAGATTAATTTTATTTTATGCCCTCCACCGATTCATCACATAAAATATATTTTAAAGCGAAACGTAATATTCCGTAGAATAATAAAATTAATGCTGTCGGGAAATAAAATGGATATTATTGTGTGTTTCGCTATTTCATAACTCCATTAATAAAATGTATTCTGAATACGATGTAATTAAAAATATTAAAATACAAATCGTGCAGTATGAAAATTTTTTTGTAAATTTGTGACGAGCTAATTATTTTTGAAAAACATTTCGCGATTACAAAAGACATTTCAACCACAATTCACTTCTTGAATTATAGGACGTTGAAGTTTATAGAAATTGCATTAAAAGTAATTCTTCCTCTGGTTGAAAAAAATTTAAAAAGTTTTACACTTATTGACCAATTAATAAATTAATATTTCTATTATTTTAATGATCAACGTAAACATTATTACGAACATCACACTACTGCTCTTACACAGTACCTCCATCGCTATTTACACACCTCTCTCACCAACTCCATTTACTCCACTACGAAGAAATCCTTCAAAGCTGTACTGAAAAACCAACTCGCAAAATCTCGGACACACAACTCCGTACGTACGTCCTCTTGAATAAAACACTATCGTCTTTCTGAATAATTCGAGAACGAGCGGAAAACGAAACGGCGGTAGGAGCAATCGCGTAAATAATCGATAGTTCGTAAACTCGATGATAAATGCAGAAGCCACTGGTGCAATTTTCTCACGAACAGTGTGCCTTATTTACATACCTCCTTTACCGACAACACATACACACCTATACATACATTTCAGTTGTTTCACTTTGAAACGCACGCGGGGACTCTGTAATTCCAAGGCTACGTTCGTCGGGGGTTAGTTCAATTAGCGCTCCTGTGGAGTTTGCCTAAGCTTTGACTTTCCAATCAAGCATGTGTGTAATACGTGTACTCGTGTCGCGTGGGATAATTTTATCCGCCCTGCGGAGTTTACGATCGTGCGAATTGCGTCACCAAGCACAGGTGAGTTACGTTATTGTGGAGAACAATGACTATATAGCAGTTGGAAAAGTTTTGTGTTTGGGGTGAGGGGTTTTGTTGCGAAGGGAAAGTGACTTTTGCCAGGAAGATGAAAGATGAGCTTTATAGAGAAGTTGGAGTTGCGTATATGTGCATTCTTATTATGATTAAATTGTGATCTATGTATGGTTTTACCGGCGAATTTATCATTTAGATTGCATTGTGCTTTTTTATTTTTTTTTGTGCAATTTTAATGATATGCATAAAAAGATGTTTTTAATTGTGCAGATTATTATTTATATCAAGCGCGTATTAAAATAAGCACAGTATTAACTTGGAAGTTTCCGAAAAGTGAAAATATTTTTTATTTATAGTGAAAAATTAATATTGCAGAAATGAGATCGTATTACTTTCCAAATTTGAAGTGAAAAAGATAAATGTTGAACAATATCTGAAGAAATCGAATGAACAGTATCAATGATATAGCATTATACGCTAACACGTGCAAATCCCTACAGACATTATTAAAAATAGCACATTTTAACTATATATGTAGATCTCTGCACGTATTTCTAATATATTCCCTCCAATAGTTTGCACAATTCTTTCTTTGTGAAGCAGTAATTTACGAATAATTCAAAAATAATGAAAAAGTAAAGAGTTCACAAATAGAAAACCAATTTTTTAAACATTATTTATTAAAATGAATTTAACCACGGGAATAAGTAACTAAATACAACTGAAATCTATTTTCAAGAATACAAAACCAATGTAACATCAACTAACATCTTATCGATTTTGCTTTACAGCTGGGGTGGTTGTACCGTTGCAATAACAACCGCTGACAAAGCCGACGAATTCGTGAATAACCTAAAGAAGAAATTCTACGAAAACGATGAAATGGCGAAGAGTCTCGACTTGTCGAAGTTTGTGTTCAAAACGGAGCCTAAGGAAGGAGCAGTCATTTATTGTATAGAATGAATAAAAATAAAACTTCAATTTGGTAGAAATCAATTTTATATCAATTTATGTTAAATACAATTGGTTAATTATCGCTATTGTTACATATTGAAACACTATTTATTTTTATAAACACTTATGCGTAGACGACAATATAATAAAATAAATAGGAAATTTATTTTAATCATAAACAACAATAACATTTTTCTGAAATATTTCAATATTAATTCTACTTTTCGTTTTATCTTTTACTACCGTTTTGTTTCACTACAGTTTTGATACACAATAAATGTTTATTAGACAATCAAAGTTGTAGATATATATATGAAAATTTGTAGCGTTTTTTGTAACCCTTTATTACATAAAAATTTGTTATATCATATCAATAACATGTTTATTTCTCACTTCTTCCTTCAAATAAATCAATCGGAATTTCTGGAACATTTCAATCACTTTATCCCTTATTTTTCATAAAATCAAATTGATCGAATAATTTGAAATTCAGCAGTGACAGGGTAATTTCAGAACACGTACTTGAAATTCAATCGAAACCACCGAAAATTTAATTAGCTGCACATTTAATTAAACCAAATAATAATTCGCATATTAGTAAAAATACTGTAAAAATTATAATATACAACAACAAAACGGCTGAAAATCTAATGCTCCTTTTAATCTTTTTTTATCACACCATCACGAACCAGAAACACGACCGGATATAATCATTTCTAACATTATCGAAAAGAATCGAAATAGAGTAAGCTATTTTTTGACAAGCGTCGCTCTAACAGCTAACGAGCGTCCTAAAAATGACCGAAAATGGTCGTGAATAGCAGACAAGTCGAATACCACGGAAATTGGAATAGCAAGATAAAGTGAGTTCTCTAAATGGTTCATCTCAATATTGAATGAAAAAATTCGCGTAATTTTGATAATGGGTGCGGCGAGTCATATGATAAATTTATTATTTATGAAGAACTTTTATATTTATTTCAAAATACAATGGTGTTATATTTACAATGTATAGAAAAATAAAACGTAGATAAAGAAAATCACAGAATTGACATGCATTGAAATCGTGAAAATTTTATTTTATTTGGAAATAATAACATAATAATACAATACTTTAGCTGGCAAAAATAACATAATAATACAAACCTTGAGGGCTACAAAGTCCATCTTTGCCATCGACAAAAAATTGAACGTTTCTTTTTTCTTATAATGCCTTCGAAATTGCGACCGACAGAGATTCCACCCTAAGCCTTTCAAAAGATTATGTTTCTGTCTTGAATGTAAAGTAAAGCAAACTTTATTTTTCGATCAAACGCGAATAATATAACGGTTACCGTATATCGGTGAATTTTAGATAAAATTACTTTAGTCTATTTTTAATGTTTTTGAGAAAATACATTTTTTAGAATTGGATCGAAACAGTAAATCGATCCATTCTACAATTTGAAATTATGCTTACTTAGTTTCTTCTCAATAATTGTATTAGATACAAAATAATTTCGTTAACTTTTTAAAAATACCGAATGTTGACTTAATTCGGTACTCAATCTGATTCATGAAATTTCCCATTATAATACTAAAAATATGATTTATCACACACTTGCCATATATACTAAAGACTCGTTAAGCTTCTGATTGTGAACAGCGATAACAAAAGAATAGAGAAGCTATTAAGGATGCTCACTGGCTTAAAACAATCTTTTACATAAAAATTGATATAATAAGTGAAATAATTATAATATGACTTTTATATCACACCGGCATGGTCGTCGTGATGGAAGAAAATTTGAATTAAAGGAAAGTTACATCAAATTTCAATTTTTAATCTTGTACCAGTTTTATCGGAAAATGGTATATTTTTCTGCTAATTTCTTTGCAAAACTTTAAAATTTCTATACAACAAAACGATTAGTAATAAAAATGCATTTGATTCAAGATTACAAACCTTCACATTTTGCAGAAACTATTCAAGGTAAGTTATGTACTGTTTTTGAAAATTGCATCTTAAAATATTTGCAATATTATACCATTATGTGCAATATAATCAAATAACTATTATCCTCTAAATCTAAACTTTTAAAAAAATCAACGGCTCTCTTAGTATACCATAACAATCTTTTTTTATTGACTACAAACTATAAAGTATCTACAGACTATAAGTAAATTAACAATAGTAAAAGTGAGATACACAAATTTTACGCGTTCTGTTACAGACTCGTGATCGTTCTCTTTCTCTCCCGCTCTCTCTCCCTCTCTCCCACTCTCCCTCTCTCTCTTTCTCTCTCTAGTAGTGCATGTGATTGAGATTTTCGAACAGGGTAGATTATTTAATTACGGTAACTCCTATCAGATTCTCTGAAAATCGATATGGTCGATAAGAGAGGATCCGTGGCGAACAAGAGCCGAGGCTTGTTCGTGCGCGATTGACCACAGAGGCAATTGTTTTATTAAAATAAGCACGCCAAGTTGGGGTGAGAAACGGAGAGGAAGAAGGAGAGCTGCGCAAAAAGGGCAGTTGCGTTTCCGACTTTGCGCTGTCATTGGCTCTGAGAGCAGAAAGATTATTTTGGCTAATACTTGTATTCTTTGTTAGTGCAATAAAGCAAGTCACATTTGCAAGTTTCGCCTTCATTAATTATATTTATATTAACCTTAATTCACGTAGCCGGCTACTTCGTATAGTCGGCAACACGTTCATTTATGCATGTGATTAAATTTAATTGCGAAGTAAATTGGCTATTATGCAATGCAATGCTGAAATCTTCACACAAAAAAAACATGAAAATCTCATTGTGAATTTCGAAAAATTTTATTATTAAGTAGCTTTATTTTATGAAAACAAAAAAAGGAAGTCAGCTTTACCATATAAAATAAGTTTACAATATTTTGTTTAACATTAGAATAATAATTTTTACAATATGAAAAAATAATCTTATGTGGAATAATATCAATTTTTGTAAAAACTTATTAAAGATTGTCCAACAATGGCAAACCGAAACTAAAAATCATAAAAACTTTTCATACTGATGTATTGGATTCCTATCATTTTTTTATTTGTATGTAGGGGTATAACTTTGGTATTTTCTCGGTAATTGGATTGCAATCTTGTAAAACATCCGGAAGAACTTTTTATGAAATTTTTTCATCTTTAGAATTTAAACTCGGCAAGAAAGATTTCTTGGAAAGTTCTTGATTCTGCAAATATGCAGGTAATAACAAGATGGAAAAAATTTAATCTCATGTAGGTAAGGTGCAAGGTTTGTATTACTAACAATGCATGCATTTCAAGTTAAATCCCTATTATTAAACTTAAGAAGATTACAGAAAAAGAGATAGAACGGGATAAAGAAATTTTGTATGAGAGACAGCAAATACATTCACAATGCAAAATTCTTTTATATAATATCGATAAGCGAACGTAGTAGTAATTATAAAATTACAAATGGTTACGACTGCAGGAAGTAACTATAATGAAAATTATTCAGATTTTTAGGGTCTAATTAAATATAGACTTACATTATATCTTATTTTTTCTATTAAGTTTATAATGGTTCAATCATAAATTCTTAACTCAATTCCAGTAGCATTACTATCCACTTGTTTCGTCTACTTAGCCACGATGTATGAATACTCAAGACTCTTTGATAACTAAATTCTGCTTTTTTCTCAGTATTTAGTCCAGCTGTTCAGTTATTCCGTGATCTCGATAGATCAAAACATAAGAAGTCACATATGTCATTTCTATAATCTATGATTATCGATGGACCGATGATAAAAACAAATCATCGTCGCTATCTATATTTTCATGAGATGTTTATTTGATTTCGGAAACTGAGTGACCGAAACTAGATATGATAGCCCAGACGACCGCTGACTCATTCTCATCCGATTCGAAATACAAGGAGTCTCTGAGAGTATTTTCCACGTATTAATATAAATAATTACAAATTCTGTTCATTTAACTTTTACTTGACATTTGTAATTTATCAATTCTCATTTAAATACCATGGAAAATATTGGTTCCCATTGACACATTTTAATCAGCATGTCCAAAGTATTAAAAAATACTCCAAATCCCAAGAGCTCCAATCGCTACCTTTGAGCCCTAGCCACATATTCAATTACAAAAAAATTAATAACCTTTCTCGTTTCATATCAATAATATCCTGCCTTCTTTACTCATAAAAGAAATCCCTACGCTAAACTTCCTCGAAGACGCACTCGCACGCAAGAAACAACCGCCCCCCCCCCCCCCCCGACTTCCACCAAGCAATTATGGCGCATCCCTCCTCGACCGTTAACGAACGACCCGTTCGAAAGATACGCTACTCGCAGCTTCTCTCCCTTTTCCCTTTCCCACCCACGGGAAAAACTTTCCAACGAAGAACGCGAAATATATAAGGGCTCGCGCTCTATAAAAGTTTCTTTCTTTCCTCTCGCTCTCTCTTCCTCTCATGCCGACTTAACGATGCACGCGCGCGCTCGCAATAACAGAGCTTCTCTGTACGCGATAACGCTACGGGATTATATCGTTATTTCCACGAGCATGGATTTTTACGCTAGGAAGATTGTCGGAGAAGGGGGATAGTCGCTCGGAGAATTTTTTAATTGGCTGCGAAAGCAAAACGACGTGGCGTTCTGTGAGCGTTTGGTTTCGATGATTTTGCTGTACTATAACGGTGAAATGGGATTGGTTGTGTATGTCGTTGTAAATAAACAAGAAATAAGGAAAATGTGTCGTTTGAGATATTTATAAAAATGATGTTATTAAGTATCGTTTAGTAATCTTTTAATAGATTAAATATTTACAAATACAAATACAATACTTATAGTTGAAGTGTTTTCCAAAAAATTTATTCAAAAGTCTTTTTATAAAAAAAGTAATGGTTAAAGATTTTATCTGAATAAATAAATGCTAATAGAAATTAAAGAAGTGTATCTTCTCAACTAATGTTCTGAAAAGTTCGTCTGACTTCGAGCGAAGAAATTCAATTAAAGTTTCAGAAAATAATATTAAAAAGAATCGCAAAGTTTAACTGTGTCAATTACGGTATACTAAGGAAGTAGAGAAATCGCACGACCACTGACTTGAGAAATCGTACGTATAACGTTCGGTATATTAGATTCTTAAGTTTTAATATAATTCAAAAGTCAGACACTTCATAGCCCACGGTGTTTAATCAGTAGTTGGTAACATCAGTGTCATCAATTCTCATTATATTCAAGTAGTACAAAGGACATCCCTTCAAAAAACAACGAATCCACTTGTTGATATGGATCAATAGGACGCATGACATTTAACCGTAATTAATGTAAAACATTTCATTTAATCTCCATTTACATAGCTTTTTGAGTTTAGAAAAGCAAAATCCGTATGTTGTTTTATAATACGAAACATTCGCGATAATTTCTATAAAAAATATTTCACTGAAAATTCTTTAAAAAATTAACACATCAGTGTGCAGAGTAGTTACTATTTCTGTTTGAGCACGTTGTTATAAATATTTATAGTTAAATAAAAATAAATTGACCAAAATTTTTGTAATGTTTGTTATTCAATGAACTTCCAAAAAATAAAATACTAAAAATTTATTTTAAACGTTTCAACAAATATTTTCTCACACTGAGTAGAATAAATATGAAAATAGTCAGTCGCAGTATGTTTATACGAATATTTTCACATACACAAATACGCCGCCATTATTTTATTTTGTCGGTATATAAATCTGCGTAATAATATACCCTTTCATGTAATATAATTTATGATAGTACCTGCAGCTGTGGAGCCATATATTATATAGCATCGATATTAAACCGGCCTATAAAACACACTGAACGCGTGAATGGCCTATTTGTATAGCGACCAATTCACCGATCGAAGGACGTCACCTACAGTCTCTCTTTTACGTCCTCAAAAATCGACATCTATCTACGCTCCTACAATATTCCTATATACTATATAACTGAGTGTGTGGATGTCACTAACAATAAGAGGACAGTCTCGATATTCGACATATAAGCATAGAATTGATTAAAAAAGTTTAACAAGTAATAATGTTTTATATTTTATAATCACAAAATGAGATTATTTTGTATAGTAATGATTATTTATTATGAAGTTAAAAATCTAATATTCCAAGCGCGTTTTTTTACTTTTTGCATAACCACAAAAACATTTGTAAAAAATAAGTTTTCTAAAATTCTTTACTTGTTTTTAATATAACTGATAAATACAAATAATTGATTTGTTTTCAATCTAAAAAAATAAGTCAAACTAAAACACATGTAATAATCTGTACAATATAAAGATTACTTGCAAACGCAATCTACTGTTTCAATAACGATGCGGTGTATCTTATGGCATGCCCGAGAACCTGAATATGATTGAATTAAAATATACTTTTATGACAGCATTAATTTGTGTAACCGTATTATAAATACTAAAATTACACCCAATGATTGAAACACAAATCAGTTAAATTTTTCGGATGCTCAACGCTATTTGAAAATCACGGCTATTTCTCATAATGCCTACAATAAATTAATCACGGACCGCACCGGAAAAAAAGAGAGTGAAACAACGAGAGTAAATGGCTTCATAAACCCACACTCGCCTATCGATTTCCTTCTCGGAAAGCTCCTCTCCTCGCACGAGGAAGCAAACTTTTCACGAGCCACTCTATCGTTTCCGATTCCCTTTGAAGCGCTCGCCGCGCTCTTTTCCGACCCTACTCTGACTTTCGAGCTACTTCGAACCGGGGCCGGAAGCCAGCGCAGGATATGTACGTGGGCGATGTATCCGTTGCTCTCGTTTTTCGTGGGATATGGAGTAAAAGAGAGTGAGAGAGTGAGTCGAGATTATCGAACGCGCGTGCTTTTAGGTTTCAAGCGGAGTGTATGATTTTGCGAGAGATGTTTGCCATGGTAATGTTTCTTTTGAAGATTTGGGTACGGTAATTTGACCTACACACGACGACGAAAGTACGTGAATTTCAAAAGTCTTTTGATCGACGTTATGCGTGAATGTAGAGTAGATGATACTCAAAACTTTTTATGAAATGAATCTCGTGTATGTCAATATGAATATTTTTGTATATTTCAAGATGATAAAATATATTTATACATATATTTTATCGATCATGAGGATTTATAAAGTATATATTTTTAGACAGGATTACACGTGTATAACCGTATGAGTAGTATCAAACAAAATTGGAAATTTCTTTCAAACTGATTTATTTAAAAATATATACGTAGGATAATTAAGTATGGAAATGTTGAAATCGTGGTAAATTTAATATACCTGCATAAAATTCCAAGTAGAATGTTTATGAAAAAAGATCTTTCTTCTTGTTCTGCGTCTGATGTAATCTTGGCTTTACTACTTATTTTATCAAATACCTTTATTTTTTTTAAATTCTATTTTTCTCGCAAACTTTTTTTTCAATTCTCACAATTACACCAATGTTGAAGTGTTATGTAAAATAAGGGAAGTTCTTGGATTTCCTAGAGATTCCTCGGTGTTCTGGTATAACAATATACACGTAATAATAACCGTTAATGAAAAAAATATTCCTGGCCCGCATAACCAAATCCAATGGCGTATTATTCCTTTCTCAATATTTTCTTCGATATAATATATCACGTTATAATTTATCGTATAATTCAGTCGAATCGTCCCTAAAACTTCCAAACAACGATTTTCCATACATCGTAATTTAACCGCCGAACATTTCGATCAGTCAACCAAACGATAACACAATAACCAAGTAATTAACATCGGAATGGTCAATCCTATTTGTATTCCACAAAAAAGGCATTCTCTATATCTCTGCAACCGTGACAATTAAAAACCAATCACACATCGGTCTCGAGTATTCGGTCGCTTGGTAGGCAGTCGTCGCGTACAATATCCTGCTTTTGTCCACGCGCGTCCGCGTGCGTGATCACGTTCTAATTTCCCATTGCCTCGCGCCAAAGATTAAACGCCAATAAAAGCGTCGAAGGCTGTATATATGTATGGCTATTGAGCACGTTGATAACGTATATATAGGCGTATGTATGTCAACAGCCCGAGCCTATCGCGAGTGTGCAGAATGGGTTGTGTTGGGTTTCATAGTCTTCGTTGATATATCAATGATAGCGTTGTTGGGGTTATATGCTTCGTCAATGTTGTAGTAAATAATTTCGCGTGGAGTTTGTATAGCTGAGGTACAGTGGAGAAATGTAGAAAATAAAGTAAAATCTATTAAAATTTTATATCTATATATATTTACTTGCAATTAGTTACTTATTTGTACTATTACGGTAGAAACTTGGTTTATGGTTAAAGAAAAGGGTACTGAAGGGATTTGAGAAAAAAACATATTTCAATTCATAATATGTAACAATAATTACTTTATAAACAAAATACTTTTTAAATTTCTGAGTAATACATACTACCTTCAAGAATCTTTTACAATAGAAGTTTAAAAATTTTTTTTTAACCCACTTTGATCTATCATCTTCCCTTAATTCAAAATAACGGATAAATTGTTATGTTTATTAAAAAAAAAGTATGAAAATAGCTTTATTAGAGGAATTTCTCGCTCAGTGGCATAATAATAAAATGAAAAAGAAATTAATCATACAGAATTTCGTAAATAAAAGTGTACAAAAATTCCTCTTAAACGAGATATTAAAAAACGTCACTAGAATGTTGACGTCCACTGAACTGACTCACCTTTTTTTCACCAGTTATGTGTTCATTTAAGCAGAACGAATATTCATTATACTTCTATGAGAATTTCAACTCCTGCGAATGCAATTCAACAAAATTCGAAGTATTATATTCCTTTGAAACACGAATTGTTGCTAAATTATTCATAATTGATCTTGGTGCTACAAAAAAAAAAAGAAAAATATATCAGAATTAATAAACGTGGATATCAATGCTCACTTCAATATAATTCTAATCATACCAGATACTATAGATATAATAAATCTCGTAGAAAGCACGATAAATAACTGTCATTATTGATAAACAAAAATACGTCCATAACAACATCAACATAATTGTGAATAATTTATATCCATTAATTGATTGAAAACAGTAAACGGAAAAATGAATTAAAAATCATTTATCGAATTGGATTATAGATGGCTTCTGTTTGTTTACATACCACAATCCCTACTTTGTCGAACAGTAATCGACCATTATTATTGTCGTTTTTCCATGATTACTAAAAAAAATATAGAAAAATAATTACTAAAATAGATACAACCCCATATCAATGGTATCATCAAATACTGACATTCCTACTGATGTCCTAATAGCCTTTATCCATGTTCCTAGTCCTCCTCTTATTACAGCTATCATTGCCTATATCGCCGTAACAACGACAACTTTATTGTTCCGTCCCAATCATCCCTCATCTCCCCTCCACGACAAAGTCAACTCATTCTATATCTCACATACACAATACTTCCGCGAAATCTTAGTCAGCAACTTCGAACTCTAGCGCAATTCCCTTGAGGTGTCTCTCTCTCACTACCCGTGTACCTAGCTTGTAGTACCACACGTCACATACGCTCGGTTCCTTTTTTATATATGCGAATTATAACCTCCATGGATCAATTTATTACTCGCGTATATAGGACCTCATGCTGCATCGTCCGCGCAGTTCGTGCACGAAAATAAATGTTACGAGAGAAGAGAGGGAAGTGAATGCACACGTGTATAACACGTGCGTGTGTGTGTGAAGGGCAAGGTGACATAATCCGCATTGAGCTGTCATATATACGTGTGACGAGAGATAGAGGGTGAGAGAAAGACGTAACGTGGACTGATATTACGTTCGGAAAGGTGAATTTTGAAGGGCGCGTGCGGTGTCGCGTGACAGCTGCTGCTATATGTAGGGGGAATGTAAGGATGGATATTCTTCTTTCAGATGTTTGCTTTTTTTGATATCTCGACGTGTCTTGGTTACCGTGTCCAATGGAAATTTGAATATTTGAGTTTTCTGATGTGTATTATGTCATATTCGAAGTGGTAATTTCAAATTTTTTCGCCTGAAATTAATGTAGATAAGTGAGGGGCGTTGAATTTTCTAGACAAATTTAATATAAGAAATGTTTTAAGCAAATAAAATAATATAGTTCGTTTATACATATATACTTACACATTTATTGCGTTGTAAAAGGAACGAGAGTAATGGCGATTTTCATATAAATCCTTATAAATACTTCATAAGTGGAAAAGTTGATGATTAGACGTAAATTGAGAAAGATGTCGGAGCAGACGTTTACGTGGGAAGGAATAAATGTGTAGGTTACGTTAACCAGAAAAGTAGTAATTGGTCAGCATCGAATCGACGAGTTAGCCAAGTAATGCCACTTATATCACTTCATCGAAAAGTAAAGTTTGCGGAACTTTTCGTAGTCGTTATTAGGAATCGGCGCCTCGTTATAGTTATACTTTACAAGTAATGGAATATTCGCGGTGAGCTATTAACAAAGTTATCTCTCGGAAAAACTTTATTTGCAATTTGCTTTTCTCAATAAAATCAAAAGTAAATCTTATTGTTTCGTTACAAAAAAATATTGATTGATTTATTAAAATGAAGTTTAGTTTTAACGCAACGACCGAACTTCATTTTTATTATACCTATACTGAAATTTAAAAAATTATTAAAAATTATTCCGGTTATTTCATCTAATTACTTTTCCTCATGCTACAAAAAATCAGAAAAAAAATTAATTAATTAGTAATAAGCCGCAGATAAAATCACGAAAAGTCTACACTCACGGGCCATCACTAAATTTATTACTTAATTATTTGTGCAGTTTACTGTTTCATCACATTCTAACAAAACTTGCAACCGTTTAGCGCAACACGAGTGGTAGAAAACACTCATACTATCCATCATCACATATATAATACCGATAACCCATAACTATCGTCTACACATTTGTTTGCCTTCCTATATCATATCATAATCTCTGACAATGATTTCACGACAATAATTCCAATGTACTTCTATAATTAATACCAATGCAACCTCGTTTCTGTATAATTCCACATACTTTACACGTCAATTATATGTAATATCACCTATACGCGAGATGACTCGTTATACACATCGGTTAATGCGCGCGTATAGCCTGTCAAAGGTCGGTGTAAGCTATAGAAGGGAAACACGCCCTTCCCAAATGAGACGCGCTTCCTGGAGGTATAAGACGCATTAATAACGCACGCTGCACGCATCACCGAAGAGCTGTAAGCTAACGAGGTTGCGTGTGGTAATTCCCTGAAGTAAGGGTATACTATATATATATACAGGGAAGTTTGAGAGAAGATAATAGAAGTGAATAGGCATTTCGTGAAGTACTACTGGAATGTGGTACAACGTAGTCGTTTGAGATGGAGATTGTTGGTTTCAATGTATTTTGTAAACAAAAGGGTATCTTGCTTTGTTTCATTTCTGTTTGTGAGATATTGTTATAGTCAATTGAATGATTGTTTTATAGTTAATAAAAGAACTTGCTAATTGCTTCCCTTTTTATTCGGAATTTGCTAAATTATATTAGGAGATGCAATATCCAAAATTTCTATTCAAAAGTTAAAATCGATTTAATAAATTATTTGTCATCATATTGTAAGTAAATAGAATATGATTATTTAAATAATATAAACGAAACTATCGTGAATAAAATAAATATTTTCAAACAGTAATAAACGCGTATTTTATTGAGTAAATATTCATAAGTAGTAGGATTCCAGAAATAGTCAGACCATGGATCATGCGAGTACCGTGTAAAGAGACCTTCTCAATTTTTTTCTATTCTCATTTAAAGGTCCACGACTTGTTCCCAATTGCATGTTTACATTGCATCAAATATATTCGTAATATAACCATATTTTATATAGAATAAGAGAATTGCTTTAAAAAAATGATAAGAATCTCCTTACCTAGAAAAAGAGGCATGACTAATACCTCTGCTATCAGCCTATTTACTAATAGCATTCTCAAATATTCTTAGTCTCTCTCCCTCTCTCCCTCTCTCTATCTCTCTCTCTCTCTCTCTCTCTCTCTCCCCCTCTCTATCTCTCTCTCTCCCTCTTTCTCTCTCTCTTTTTCTCTCTCTCTCTCTCTGTCTCTCATTCTCTTTTTTTTCTTTTGCTCTCTCTCTCTTCAACTCTCAAGATTCATCAAACTCACTAACTAGACCCTACCGACATCGCACCAAAAAAAAAGTAAACACCATCAGCTCTTGGGAAAAGAGTCAGCCATTAACTTTCCCATCGCGAATCATCGCTTACATATTAAAGCGCGTCGAAAAAAAAACAAGCCTCGGCGTCCCACGCGATCAGAACCCCCAAAAGCAAAAGAAAAAAATAAAGAAAAACCCTACGAAACTCTCCGCACAAAACCTGCGCCCTATACATATAACGAACAACTCTCTTTTTCCACATCTTCTGTATATATAGCGCTTAAAGACTCCCCTTGTACGAGAAAAAAAAAACGCAGGCTAGGAAGAAAGACAGCCAGAAGGCACGCAGAGGCCTCACGTACCTAATCCCGATTATTTTCGCGGCTTATATGCTTCTCCAACAACGTGAGAGAGAAAGAGAGAGAGAGAAACCGCGCGCGGTTCTTCCGTGGCCTGTACGCGCAGGCGCGCGGTATAGTACAGCAACACTGTTTCTCGCGCGGAGATGCAAGCACAACGCGCGTCTCTCGTCAGTTAGCTCCCGCGAGCGTTCGCGAGCACTGACTATACGCGGTTTCCTCCCATACCTACTTCTACATTTATATTCACAAACCATGTGCGATCGGTCGTGTATCCGTACCCTAAAATTCATCTGTAACCGATGAGATTAACAATCGGAATGGAGAAAAGAAAAAATGTGACGATTTTGACATTACGGCAATGGTTATAGACACGTGTGAGAACTTTAAGGATGCAGTCGGGGACAAGAAACAAGTGAAAGTGAGGTACGAGCCAGCGTAAGACTGGCTGCTAACTGTGACACCATCATGGCTATCATGCAGTCTTGCTGCTGCTGGCGCTCGGTACGCCGGGGTAGCTTCGCTTGTGCCGTTTACACTGTGGTGAGTGTATATAGAGCGCTGTATATAAACACACGCGACGACGTGGCGCGTGTGCCGGTGATTGGTGGTGGCATGCGTTGTGTAGAGGCACTTTGGGTAACGAGGTTGTCCATCGTCATTGACGGAGGGGGGGGGGGGGGTGTGATTGGTATTGTAAAAGTATAAAAAGGTGTTGATAGATATATTGTGTGGGAGGAAAAGGGTTTGGATTTGTTTGTTTGGTCATGTTGACATTAAATTAATTTAACTTTAGGATGCAATCCAAACTCGGGGGTTTTACTTTTAAATGGGGAATGGTTGGGTGGGAAATAATATAGAGGATTAGGTATTGGAGTAAATATGTGAAATTATACTTTATTGTCGTTGTTGTGATGTAGAAATGTGAACTATCGTGTTGAAAAGTCAAATAATTTACTAAAGGCACGGCTTGAGAGTCAAAAAATCTATTTTTCCAATATATTCCGCTCCGCGACACATGCGATTTCAAAGTTTTCTCAGATAACATTGATACTCAATCCAGTGTAAGTCTCGGAGGAAATATCGTGACCTACGGTAACAATTCCCTTGAAGACCATAAAAATTGACATAAAACGAATTTTATCTATAAATCGTAACAACTTTTAAAGTATGTTACAGCACTATATACTAATTTGACAAATAATTGAAATTTGAGCATGACACATTAGACACTGCTTACTTCGTAAATTATCATCGTAAATAAATCCTCAGAACCATTAAAATTCAATTTACAATTATGCACCATTCGTCAACGCCAATATTAAATAGAAATTCAGTGCAACCCAGGACAATAAAACAATACCAGAAATTTTGATTCATATCAGTTTCAATAGCCAATTCCCGATGGATGTGGCCAAGGTATAGTCGAAACATTCTCGATTCACTGTTACATGCCGCACAGGTACACAACAACCGTTGGCGAAACATCAACACGCGCAAGTCTATGTGGTTTACCGGCTACAGCGATTTCGTCCCACAGCCGCGGCGGCGAATCGCGGAATTTACAGGCTTGTAACTGTAACTAAGGGTTACGACACCTGTGTGCCAACGCGCAGCGGCCGTTTCGTTCGGCTCCTCGTTTGTTTACGACTTTGCGCGCCGCCTCTCGTTCTATACCAGAGATTCGTTGTCTCTCTCTCTCTCTCTCTCTGTTCTGTGTGTATATATTCAAGCTGTAAAAGTTTCTGTAGCGAGTTGTTGAACTTTTTTCTATTTGTCTTTTATGTTTTTGGTTTATATTCGTGGAAAATGATTAGAATTGCGTTATATTTTGATATTATTTTCAATGGTTTTTAGGAATAATATTACGAAGTAGGGTAAGTAATTGGATTACGAAATAAATCTTAGAAATGAATAGGCGAAGTCGGTCACGTTTATTTTAGCTATTTACGAAATTAAGGTTGAATTGAAGCATTTATCTTTAAAGTGAAATGTTTAAATGGGCTTACGAATTTAGAGTCACGCATTTCGAAGTGAAATACGTGAAAAATAATTATGCGATTTATTTGCCTTAAAGAGTACGAAATTCAATGTGATAAATATTGAAATATCTGTGTAATTAATAACATTTTTATATTAAACTTTATTCTTTAAATGTTGCGTTAATTAAAGGAACGTTTTATTTAAAAAAACTGTTTTAAATAATTAATATTTCATCACAATATAATAAATGCAAAAGTTCAAAACAATTTTCCAATATTGAACATTGTTTTTAGCCCACACTTATATTTCGTTTTATAACTTATTGCGAGCAGTCAAACTTTTTATTATAGGATATAAATTCGTTTTCAAATAATTATTTGTTGCACGCAATATTATCAAGTATTGCATTTCAAATAACAAACTTTCTGTTTTTACAATGCTTCATATATCAAATAAAAACAGGGGCTTGACATATCATGCTTTTATTGAATATTAACAATATTTTATACAATTATTTTTTATATTCTTCACACATTCGAATAGAATACATATAAACGAAAGAAACGAACTTTTACAGTAACTAAGAACTTTTGAGCCAAAAAGATAAACTTATAAGCTTGGCGGAGGTAAAAGCACCGAAATAAGAAGGATCAGTTACACGATGAGATAGGACGATTTCTCTGCTAGGACAAACTTAGAACTATACTAATTAATTTATTTTGCCAAATCCACAAGTCATTACACATATTGTCTTTCCTAACATTTAATTGATAAAAGTACCTTGATAAATCAGACATTTTTATTATTAAATAGAAGATATAAGAATACAAGTAGAAATTATTTTCACGTATATTTTTAATCTATAATTATTGTAACTTTGATATTGTAGATAAATCTTTATTCATACTAGTAACATATTTTTTCTACGAAGCAAGTACCTTGCATTAGAAAATATTAAAAGGGAAAAGATAGTTGCATGATAATTTATGTTTTAGTACGTTTTAATAAAATTGCTCTGTACTTGGTGACATTATCGTGGATAAATATTCGATTTACAAAACTGGTAAATTTTCTTTTAATTACTGAAATTTTTTTGTTAATTGTACTAAATTCTATTACCGTTACTAATTACTATACAATAGTCGCTAATTTTTCTCACAAAATATACATATTATACAACTCACGCAGAATTTATACACGTATTTTGCCTCGTAGGCTATATTTATCAAGCAATTTTAAAATTTACTACCAAATTACTGATATGGTATATTTCACGTGTTGTAATATAAACTTAAATACCGAAGTTATCAGTACAAAATATACTAAAATGTTGTACTTTATAACGGTATAGCCACAAAGGCATTGATTTTTGATTACACAATATATAGAAAAAAATACATTTTGAATGAATTCAAAAATACTAACAAGATTATAAAACATTAACAATTTTAGAAAGTCAGAAAATCAGTACAAACTCTTCACATAATTTAAATACCGACACTTATCCCGATATCAAAACGACTGTATATCTTCCAAAATACCTATCGCGAGCTTCTGAAAATAGCCAATCAAATCGATACATCGCGAGTCAGAAAGATCCTCTCTCTCACGCCTCCTCGAATAAAACAAAACGACCCCAATTTCTACCATCTCTCTCTCTCTCTCTCTCTCTCTCTCTCTCTCGTACCATAACCGAACCAACTACTATCGACATTCTGAAGAAGTCTAAAATAAATAAAAAAAAAAGAACGAACACACCTACACGTTGTCGAAGAACAGACAAGTGCGAAACGCACTGGCGCGCATAATAACGTACAGTGTAGGTATACGGAGTCAAAGGGTCCCTTTGAGCACAGCCACTGCTTTGAGGATTTGTCGCGTACTCGCGCGCGCGCTCACTCGCTCGCCTTTTCAACTCCTGGACAACGTACGTGACCCTTATACCGGTCCGGGGATTAATTGGAGACGCCAGAGACGTACGGGGATTTTTGCCAACTTTTACCTGCGGGCCCGCGCTGTCGTCGCGCGCGTACACTCGCGAGTGTCTCTTTCCGAGAAGAGCAACGTGGATTGAGAGAGGATGAGTGTATGTATATAGTGACTAGGCGTTGATAGACAGTAATTACAAAAACCGCTTGACAGATGATGTTTTCGTTTTAAACGGTTACCGCGTTGCTGTAATATAAATGCTTATACTAGGTAGCTTTAAATATTTGTATCTATAGTAGCTTCGAATGTATGGCAATGCATTACGGAATTTAGTTTAGTTTATTATTATTGCTATTTTACGTAATTTTCATTACAAGTTCAACATTAATGTATAGGTTGCAATCACATTCGGAAATTCCGAATATGCTTGATAGTGTATGAATTCATAATACGCTTAAAAGATCGAGTGACAAAATTTGTTGAAGTGATATGATGTAGCAGATTATTAAACCACTATTTAAGCTCTTTATGAGAAGAAAAGGTTATTTTAGATCTATAATACTTTATGGAATATAAGAAATGAAAAGATTTTTAAAGCTGCTTAAAATTGAAAACAATTCAAGTATTTTGCAATATCTATTTATAACGCACTATAATAGATATTATATACTAAGCCTTTGTAAAGAAATATCTTATTAATTACTAGTTTCTAAGACACAGTTATTCAATAACATATTTTTTTGTTTATTCTCAATGATGATTCTTATGTTCGCGATATGTTTCGACTTTGTATGAGCTATTAAAAAAATTTATAATTCTATGGGATGTAGTTGTCGACATCAGACTTCTGGTTCTTTCCAGAGTAATCGTCTCAATGTTCAATAGGTAGAATTATAAATTCTTCATTGACTTGTTCAAAAACAAAAAATGCTTTTATTATTTAAATATTTACTTTTTATTACATTCATATTATCAAATAAAAAATGTGCCTAATTTCTCATTTGCATAAAAACAGCTAATTTAATAAATACAATAACGAAATACGGCTTATCGATATATACTTCAAATAACTCGAGCATGTACAAGCTACATCTATCCTATCGTAACGATAACAACGCTTCATTTTCTTTTTATTCAGCACTGAATGTCGTCGTGGGTATGACAACCGAACAAATCGAAGAATGCCGTGATGGAGTATGGAGGCAATGAAGCTCGTGCTTCGGAAAAACGTCAAAGCCTCTAATAAACGTCGCGTGGTCATTTACGCGGGAGCTACAAATTCTTGAAAATTGAAATATCATGATTTTATTAAACGTGTATTTCTAGATTAAAGATTTCGAAAAATATTCGATGCAACAAAATATTTATATAACAATTAGTTTATAAAAATTTAACAAATAAATTTAATAATAATTAAAAATGCATATATTGACATACGTAATGTGAGACTTGTATCATTTTTTTACAAAGTATTATATACTTGCATTGATGCCTTTGATGTATATAATATGTATGAATATAAGTACTGTGCACCTGACAATATCACTTAAGCACAATCGAAACGGTATTAATTTTAATTCCACTTCAGTATTTAAGGGAAAACTCATCGAATTACTCGTATTTATTGCATATATTCTATAATGTCGATAACAGAGAATTTGAAAATTACATTATTTATATTTAAATAATACTTTGCAAGGTTATTCAAATTAAATATTTTCCAAATAAGTATTCGGTAAACGTAATGAACAGAATAGGTTTGACTAATATAAACTAAATATCAATGCTTTGTCTTACTGACGTAAAAATATTCTGTGGAGATAAACGCCATGTTTTCTGATGCGTACCACTTTTTGTAGTTCAACAAGCAGAAAATTGCAACATAATATGTCGAGGGAAACGTGCCTGAGAAAACAAATATTTGGGCAAAAATTTCGTGAACGTTAATTCAATATTGAGAGAAATAATAATAAAGAATTTTAATTAATTCGATCAGTATAAGTCATCAATAATGTATTATGTTTATTGATTGAAAAGTATATACACATTATATTGCGTATGAAGTTCACTTTGTAAATTTAGTTCTCCAATTAACAATAATTTCATTGTGAGTTGATAAATAGTAAAATAAAAGATTATTATAAATGTTAATGTTAATTACATAAATAAAATATAAGATTTTCATGATTTTATACAGGAAATACAAAATAATCTTTTACCTGTTTATGTTTTACAAAGTGTTTTTCAATCTTATAAGCGTAACAATTTTAATTGCAGTATCCTTCTTAATTTAATTTTATACTTTTATAAGATTGTGAAGTGCTTAAAATAATATAAAATTATACGAATTAAACGATTCTTGCATGTATTTACTATTTCAAGATAGCATTTTGTTAAAGCGTTCATTAGTATTTCTTCTACAAAAGTTTCTTCTTCCAAAAGAAAATTTTTAAAAGTAAAATTTTCACAATTAGAATTTCTTTTACTTGTACTTACTTTTAAATTTGAAATTGCGAAAATAAAAGAACTTTAGAAATTACATTTATTTCTGGTTTATATAACATTATAAAATTTTCGACTGCAATACTAAATAATAAAAGTTATTATGAACATTGTTATTGTAAACTAGATTTCTCTAAAATTTCTAAAGTTTTGACTCATTTATATAAGTTCATATATGTTTCTTATATAATCGAACTAAATTAAATTAACTAAAAATAGTTTTTTAATATATATCTTTATATTTATATATATTGAATAATTTAACTCTAGATACATTCAAATGACTTCAGAACTATTGATAAAATACATACACTTTTTTATTGTACGTCAACAATTGGAAAGTTCAATTCTCAGTAGATCAATTTCGTAATTATTATTTTGATTATTAAATATTATCTGAAATTTTGTAAATACAATCATCGATAATAAGGAAAGCAAACCAACTTACCGGAAAGAATAACAGACTTTTCTTTCGCCAAAAAAGGTCCTCACGAAAGCGCCTTGACAATACAATTGGCCTCCCCAGGACGAATGGCTGAGAGCTTAGAGGCGATATTTCCCGGGAATTGTTTCCTTCAAGGAACAGTCTGGTAGTTTTGCTTTCTAGTTTCACACGTATATGGCAAAATAAAAAAAAAGAATAAAATATAGTACTTCTGCTGCAAACGTTATTGCAGTCCACATAAGTCATTTTTACAGGTCTCTCTATATAGAGTCAATAACATTTTTCAAATAATTTTTATCATTTTTCACTTTAATTTTTTTCATATGTGGATTGATTTTATACTTTCTTAAGACCATTATATAAATGTTTATAATTACAAAATCACTGCCTTAAAATGATTTATTTATAAATTAGGTTTAGTTTTTATAAGAGCAATACATTTTTATCCGAATACCTAAATAAGATGTATTGCTATTGACCATCTGTTCTTGTAGTACTAAAAAAAAACATAATACCTATTAATTTGACACGAGTCAAGTCTAATATGATAGATATACATCGAAGTGTATACAAAACTTTTTTTTCCATACCATATATTTTTTCGCCCACACACCCACGATTATTTGTTTGGCAAAAGCACATTCTCGAAGCCATTTCCATCTAGATTTTCATACCCCGAGGTGACTCGCACGCTCCATCTCCCGCGCGGGGCAAATACATTTTCCTTCCTCCTATATACCGCCACACACCGCGCGCGCCAACTAAAACATTTGCTCAGCGCCTTACACATCCTTCAACGCCTGGCACACAAGCTTGCGTGAGGCGTAATATAAGGCTAAAAATAAAGCGATCGGCGCGCATAATACTATAGCCGATCGCATTTCTCAAAGAGGGAGGGAGGCAATCTCGGTAGAAGAAAAACGACGCTTATCATACTGACGCTGTACAAAAGTTTCATAACGCTTGCGGGTATATATAGTCGAGCACATCATTTCGCTGTGTATAGGTATATATATACGATTACGGAATAGACTGCGCCGGCTGCGGCCTTGTGTTTACAGAGATGTTTCGCCGACGTGACTTTATCGTGGATTATAGTCGCGGCTTGGGATTTTCGACGTCTGAGATTGATAGGAGGGTATTGATTTTGTTCTGATGAAGAAATAGAACGGTTGAGTTGTCGAATATACAAATTGATTAAGTACTGTGAATAGAAATTTTTTTTTGAAAAAAATTGTTAAGGTAAGTTAAAAATATAAAGATAATTATCATATCGATAAAGAATTGTCTTTTTTGAAATAGTAATTGTTTTGTTATTAAACGAAGTGTCAATCATATTCTTAGCGAAGTTGAGGCACAATTTAGATGACGTAAATTAGAAACGTCTACTGACCACAATCACTATTTAAAAATATAGTACTAATCAAAAATGATCCAGACACAAAATAAAAGAATGATATAAAGAGCTCGTTTTTTTTATTTACTATTATATCGTAAATATAGAAAATACTTTTTTAGAAATTTTTTATTTTAAATGTTATCATTATAGACATAAATTGCGTGTACTTGGAAAACACGCTATATTACGATTTAGACTTCATTCACAATCAATTTTTAGGTTTAATCAATGTTAGTGAATTAAATAATTCCAACAATTATGGTTCAATTACGTTCACTCAAAATAATTTCTATTTTAATCAATCGTGATACAACTCTTGGAAAATTAAACATTAATAAATTGTGTATTTGATTATAGTAATGAAAGTAATTATAATATATTATACCCAAAATCTGTTCATCTAAAAAGGAATCTTTTTTTAAACCAGATCTGATAATGTTGAATAGTAATATTAAGACTAAGTTTCTAATGGAGAAAAACAAAATAAAAATCGAAATATATATTTCAAGAAAAATAACTCCTTTTAAAAATACATATGCGTCTTAATTTTATTTTACAAGTTTATTCCTCGTTGACAATTAAAATTAAAATTCTTGATCGAAACTAGCAGTGAATTATATACTACAATCAATACCATAACTAATTATTACCTTCCTCATATAATATAAAAGAAACTTATTTGTTATAAGAACTTAATTAATTTCGGTCTAAGTGGTCTATTCTCCAAAGGAAAATACTTTGACTAGAGAATGTAATTATCATGCTTTCGAATCCATTTCTTTGTGTTACAAATACTCATTGAAGTTTAAAAAGATTTTTTACCTAAAAGAATTATTTCGAAATTAAAAGTAAGGTTCTCCCGAGAAACAATCGTATCTAATTACATTTCTATAGCGAAATTATAACTTTTGTCTTAGAAAAAATTTATTCGGCGCAAAAGGATTTGTACGAGAAAATATTCCGCTCATCTGAATGATCAATTCTGACGTTATATATTACGATAATATGAATGCTATAACTACTATAAATAGCCCTTGTAATACAGTGGACTCAATCAAACAGTAGTTGCTGGTATATGCTTGCTAATTTGATTACCACAAACAAGTTTATACTGGGTTATTCAAACACGAGTAATTCCATCATCGATGTAACAATTGCATTGTTAATAGATAGTGCATTATTCTTCAAATGCATTGTAAACAATTTACACTACTTGAATATAAATTATTCACTTACAGTTTGAAAATAAATACATTGAAAAAAGCTTGACAGTAGCTCACGTGATTATTAAAATTATATATCATTGCAACAGAGTTTCCAGGCCATTAACCCATTAACTTGATATGTTTCCGGTATAGTACAATGGAATTATTGAGAACTTTAAACTTGTAGTAATCGATCAAAGTCAGTGAAGACTTACCAGTTCGCTCAAGCATGCAAGAAATCAATTTAATGCCGAACTTCATCATGCAAGTTCAGTTGTGCAACTTGGATTCCAAATTACAAATCTGGAACACTTAATCAAAAGAACCAGCACAAATAAATAGCTCCATCCAACCGACTACCAGTACCCAAGAATCTCGTAATTGCAGATTCAGTATTTTCTTCCGAAAAGTACTTCACTCGCACCAGTGAATAAAAACCTTCCGCATATACCGCCACAGTAATTCGTCATGCCAACCACGCGCGGTTCGCACAAAATTCGAACTCTCAGAATATTATTCCGAAATGCCAAGCGATTTTTCTTCCTATACCTACCTCTAATGCTACAGCGTACGGCATGAGCGCAAAGCGATTTTCAGCTGGCCGATTTATCGAAGACGTGCGTGTATGCGCGCGCGCGCGTGTGCGTGAATTTCATGTCGAACGTGTGCGGGATGAACGTCACCGTGTCCCAGTCTGCCGTTAATGCATGTCTGATGCACGTTTTATTTTTACAGTCGCGAAAAGGAGAGGCAGCGCGGTTTTAATGCAGTTTTCCCATGGATTACTTTTAGATCGAATCGTAGCTCGAGATAATATGAGCTTTTCATGGGAGAATATAAAATAAAAATTTTATAGTATACGCGTATTTTTACAGTTTTGTGTATAGTATAATATGGTAGAAGAAATTTTAAATTTGAAACGTCTGTTGACTTTAAATTGTATTTAGTGGTCAAATATTTTAACAATTGTAGCGTTTAAAATTTACAAATAGTTATATGTATAGTACAAAATTAATACAACTATTTGTCTTAGTTCAATATCATTCTCATATCGAAATTCACTTCGATCCGAATGTATAGCAAAACTTTGTATAAATTTAATATAGACTTTGGAATTTGGTCGAATATAATTAAATTAATTGCTCAACAAATCCTAATTTATTTAAAGAAATAAAAAATGCACTACAAGATGCAATACAAGATAAATGATGAAGCCTAAAAGATGAAAAATAAATTTTAGAACCTTCTCGGCAATCTCAACATCTTTCTCAATACACCTTGTCGAAACCCATTCGCCAAGATCTCTTGCAGCATCAAATAAACATTTAAACGAACGCATTACATATAGAAAATCCTCGCGCTCACGAAAAACATACTATGTAAGTCAAGCAGTTAGCTCGCGCGTTGCGGCGCAGCAATAAACGCGTAGCGTCTGCTGCCTCACGTTTTTTTCGTACCTCCTTCACGTCCGTTCGGTTTATCAGATGTATTTCTCCTGTGCGCTCCCTATTGCCGCAGGTCACGTCGCGTTATTTTTCGCTCTCTTGCGGAGCTTTTAAATTTATAGCGGTTAGCAGACGATCGATGCAAGATGCATGACTGTAGCTGCCTGTGGGGAGACTGCGGCTCGTAAGGATTGTCTTTCGAATGTTTATGTATACGAAGAGGAGAGTAGTAAAGGACAGCAAAAGCATGCTCTTTCTCTCGTCCTTATCGCCACCCTGTATTTCCGGAGCTGTCGGCGGAGATCGTGCTCGTCTAAAGCAAACAAGCGCGTGCGATGTGTTTTACATCGGGCTCTCGCAGACTCGTTTAAAATTATTCCTGGTGCTTCGCGGATTTTATGTGGGAAGGCGTCTCGTCGTGGATGATGGGTGTACAATAACGTCGTATATAACCGATGTTACCGGTAAATTGAGATCGATTGTCGTGGTTTGATTCGTGGAATATAAATGAGGATTTACTGCTACGTCGATTTTCCGCTTACAGTTTGATTATTTTACTTTTATTCTGTTGGAAAAATTTAGAGAAGTATTTTTTGGAATTTAATCCCGGTTGTGGTAATAAACGTTTTTTGTATCTTCTTTGGTCGATAAATTTTTCTATTAAACAGAGAGAGAGAGAGAGAGAGAGAGAGAATTAAATAATCGATACTCGTTTTTATAATTTTAATTATTTTTCTTTTTTTTTAATACCAATGAGTTTTTCTGTATCTAGATATATAAAGGTCTCAAGAGAATTAACAGGATATCGGAATACCTATACGCAATTCAATAAATTATAGAGCAAGTTTAAATTAAAAAATTATTATTATACTTTAGAGAAATGCTGGCGGCAATTGATATTTAATAAATTTTATACTATAAATAAGTATCGTAGAAGTAGTATAATGCTATAGTTTGAAAAGAAAGTGTATGTGATTTTTAAAATGGTGTACACTTGTAGTTTCTGAAATTACTCTATTCGATGCAGTCGTATCCGGTTATCTTTTTAAAACTACCCGAGAAACAGTCCAGTTGTATTTTATAATAAAATCTACATTTGCATCCCCAAATAGCCGGGCTCTTCTTATATTCTTCCTCGGCCGGATATAAGACGATTACGCGCGAATTTGCAATTTAAATTTAAATTTTTCGGAATTCCAACATTCAATGAAGCGCAGCTTTACCGTATGTTTTTATTCCACTGGTCCCTTGCAATTTGCAGTTTGCATAATTGAGCTCCGACGCGATCGCGGACGATGCAGAAATCTACTCTACTTAGACGCCTAAGAGAGTAAAATATTTAGCGTGATTGCACGAGAGCGCGGCTCCATCAATTTCACGTTTCTTATTCGCGAGCAAACCGTCACCGTGGCGAGTGAATAATTGAGAATGACTATGATATATATACATACATATATATATACCACGTAGCCACGCGCCAAGTGCCGTTAACAGTTGCGCGCGCGCAAAGTAAATTTATTATGCACCCCGTGCGCGAAGGATTGTTCATTGAAATTAATCACTTTCTGTTTTTTCGTTCGTTCAGATGGAAAATGTAACGATAAGTTGTAGTGTACTATATTTGTTGATTTACGGTTGTACATAGGTAAAAGATTACGTTGATAATTATGAAATTAGTGTAGACAGCGAAGAAAGTTACGTATCTTATATACAAAAGTATGTTATTCGCAGAATTCTTTTGTAGAATTAATAATTATGATGAATATTTCAGTTGACTTGTAAATGAGAATCTAAATTTTAATATTGAATAATACATTTCTGAATATTTAAGTATTATATAATTAAAGAAGGATATTAAAATGTCTTCATTTAAAATGTATTCACGTAAGATATTTTGCTGGAAATTAAATTATGTTATAGCTCTTCATTAATTCGTTTTCTTTTAAAATCATATTATACCTAAGTTCATTTCTATTCGTTAATAACAAATTATTATAAAATACTTAAATGGGTCATTCGTTCATCCAGTTATAATCTAAAACCGTGCCAGCACGTCCATTTGCAATTCTTAAAAGCCAATCGTGCGGGAAATCAGTCTTCCTAAAATCAACGTATCCGCTATGTAAATAAACCATTCACTTAACGTTCGGCCCGAGCACAATGCAGCATTCTTTCTTCCACGCGCTAAAACCAAACCTCGCTTGCCGGCGTCTAAAAGTATAATACAATCGAACGAATGGATTGCGCGAATCCAAAGCAATCCACAACGCCCCTTCCTCCTCCTCCACCCGGCAATACATTCCGTACAATCTAAAAGTATAAAATCCTGCTCTCCTTTCCATGAACACGCTGCACAAAAGCCACGTGATTCCATTTGAACGTGTATATATATATACATATCCTAAGCTCTTGCCTATTCACACGCTCGTTTTCAGGGTATCCGAATAAACGAGTAATCCTTAACAAAAAGAATGACAACTAGCTCCGCAGTAGCCTCGCGTAGCTTTAACGGCCGGCTGTAAAGTCGCATCAGTAAAACACGCGCGAAGACGACGACGAGGCTTTAGTGAGTCACGTTTTCGTCGTGAGGCGCGCGGGGATCGATCGCGAATGAAATTAAGTCGTTGTGTGATGTTCGTATATATATATACGACGAGACATGGCTTCGTATAGTGAAGCTGCGCTCTACGTGAGAACTGAGGAGGGGAGGCGCGGCGTTTACGGCCACGCGTCTGAGAATCGTGATTTTTCGCGAGTAAGGAGAAAAAAGACACGACGACGGCTTTATTGAGGTTGCTGTTTCGTGTCATCGTCGGAGTTTGAAAACAGAAATGAAGCAGTGGTCTGGAATATTATATAATTATATGAATTTTTAGGTGGTTTTAGAATTTTTTAGTTTACAAATGGAAGGTTTTTAAATATCAAACCTCATCGTCTTGTTACATTTTATTTTTCCTTTTTTTTCATGTAAAAAAACTATAAATTTTACGAACAAAACCTTTTTGATATTTTATGATAAACACTTTTATCAGATTTATCAACACATTTTTATCTATAAAAATAATATGTTATAAAATATTCAAGGAGTGAAATAATTATTTCAAATTGCTGCCTACGGCCTCTAGAGTACAATTTATTTTAAAAATCAGCATCTTTACATGCACTCATATGAAATCAATTTAATTATATACCATTAGGTAAAAGTGATCAGCGATTTTATACTACGAGTACAGAGTACTTTTATCAAATACAAAACATTATGTTTTGTCAACTTTATGTAAATTGTTCTAACTGATTTACGTGAAGGTAACAAACATTCTTAATAACACATAATTTATTTATACATATAAGATTGATATATAAAAGGAGTATTTTCGTTTTATGTTTCCCGGAGCCTGACATATATTTTGGGATGGCTATGATAATATAAAGGAAATACCTCTGTAATTTTACGACGTAATGCTTCATACAGTACATACCTTCGCAGTAAGTATAATAAGTTTCATACACTACGTCAGGTGTACCTTATGTCATAATAAATTTACGATCTCATAAAGAAAATGAAAATTGTCAAATACTGTTACGTAAATAACTGATATAAATATTTTCAAAAAAACGTATGTTTATCTCAATTACGTTGTACATTGGCGCTTATTTAATAAGTTGGTTTTATGTGAATATAATAATACCTATTAATTATTCAACTACTTATGAAGTAACTGTTGGATAATCTATTTTAGCTGTTCTACAGTAAAGTTAATTTTGATTGTTGTGTATAGTAAATCCTTAGTTGTTTTTTTCATAATTCATAAATAATAAAATTGTTTTATAACATGGACGTATCAGTACGTTTCTTTTTTAAAATACAATTTTCTTTGAAAAGTATTATAATGTTCAAATCTACATATAAAGCTTGAAAACAAGAATCTTGAATAGACACGAAGTCGCATAAAAATTCGCTAACAAGACATGAAAATAAAGCCATATCGAACTTGATAGATACAAACGAAACCAACTGATACTTCGTAGCTCATCAAAATTCATCCGAGCAAAATCAGTCAACGCTGGGAAACCAATTCCAATAATCGATACAACACGTGTAAAAGACAAAAAAATCAAACACGTTTCAATATTTATTCATCGAAAGTATTGCTAACAAATGCTGAAAAAATGAGATTTTTTTAATGATCGTCTACAAAGCGCATGCAATAGACAACCAACTTTTGTAGTATCGTAAAAACCTGGTTTTACATTCGCAGTGATATCCTGATATGTTGAATGAATCAGTTACAAGTTATGTATTTTGTGAATGTCCACAAAACTCGTCAGCTGCAGCTATTCTCAAATGCATCTATTCATAACGATAATTAACGAAAAACCGCATTACCGCTAACAATTTTTCCGCTTGCCAAACTGAGACTCTCGTTTCGACAATAGCGTCTATATGTACATAGTAGCAAGCTCGCGCTGTATCGCAATAAGCCACCAACTTTCCGACGAAGTTACGACACGCTCAGTGCAAAGTACTATCACCACCGCGCTTGTTAACTAACAAAGGAGAATCTCGCGCGCACATTCGAAATTTAGACACGGGCACGTCGCACAACTTTTCCAACTGGCTTAATTCTGAATGGCTTTAAGCGGCGTGAAATTAAAATGAGTAATTCCATTAGCGATAACGAGACGAGAAAATTGCAGTTTCACGCGGCACGAATCGCATGTGTATAAGCGTAAGTAGAAAAGTACCGGATCAGGTCAGACTGTAGGGATGAGAATGGAAGGCGTGTAAGGTTACGTGTTTCGTTATATATTCACGTACGTGTGCTTTACTTTGTAAATAAAAATAGCAGTATTTTTTAAAACTCGGTTCACACTTGGCATACTATATTATGTGCTTGTTGTTTTTGTTTATTTTTCTTATTTATATTTAATCCTCAGTAGCGTAACATTTATCTCGTACGAGCTGAATTAAATATACATTTCCCTCTTCGTTTAATGATGAAATCATTCTTTATTTAAGTATTTAATAATCGTTTTCATTTAGGAAAGTGCATGTTTAATACCTATTAAATAGTCTCTCTAGTAAATTTTTATAATTTAGGAAAATTTTATAAGCAATATCTTTAATGAAGTACGCGATAACTGCTCATTTTACCGGTCTACTAAACTACTTTATTAACATTACCTCCATCACCATGAAATCATAATCAAAATTGGGCGTTTCTTACAAGATGCAATAAAAACAAACTATTCGTAATTACTACCAACCTCAAAATCAACATATAAAACTAATTATTAGCTACAAAGCCACTTTTATTAGTCAGAAATCATTTTACGTAAAACTTTTTTTATTTGTATAACACAAATGTCCTTGTGAAACCCCATAATTTACATTTATATCCCTTTAAACTATATAGATCAACCCATGCAACTTTGAACATCGCTAAAACTAGTACCTACACTAAAAAAAATATTGCCAGTACACGTACCAACCCTCTCACTCGCGATTAACCGCGTGCGATAAAAGCACACGCAGGCAAAAAAATTCGGCGAGAGAAAAAAGGGTAACGCGATAAAATTCCAAAGTGCCTCGGTGAGCGAATGGAGACGATTCGGTGCGCTAGTTTAGAGGCAACTCTTTCTCTTTTTCCTTCTAAAGATAAAAACACCCAGAGAAGGATTTATGCGGGACCGGTGCAAATAGTCGCGGATGAACTCGGAGAGGTTGATATGCATACTTGCTCAATGACTGGAAAGGAAGCTGTTATAGTATTTTCGATGAGACACGAGATGTTGTCATAGTTATTGTTAGCATTATTTCTTCAAGTTCCCAATTTATTTTGTCGAATAGGTTTCTTCGATTTTATCACTAGAATTGTATTTCGTATTACATGATATAGGTTAATTTTACATGACCTACATTAAAATTTTATGAAAACTAGCAAAATCATGCGCGCTCTGCGCGCTCATTTTTTAGTGTAACAATGTATGACAATGAATATTGCAATATTATATTGCATTTATTTTTTTTTTTTTTAATATTTCGAGATTTATACAATTTTACACCGAAACTGGTATTGTATTTATTATCTTATTATTTATAATGAAGACAAATTTTGAAGTTAAGGTTCCACTGAAATACAATTTTTGCAGCTTTCTATTATGTAAAAACAAATTCTAACAAAAAATATACATCTATTTTCTATGTTTCTAGTTTAATTGTTAAATAATTTAAATTTTCGCGGTTCTTTTCGGACCAATTAGATAAAATCTTAAGCACCGATCTAAATTCAGTGCCGACCAATCACGAGCTTATAGTCTATTGGACTCGGCCAATCCCAAATGTTTTATTTCGGCTTCAACTTTCCTTCATCACCCTTTTAAGAGAGAGAATACTCTTGGTCAAACGCAGAATCTTGTTTTTGTCATTTAATAAATTAATTTTTACATCTCTATTTATAAAGCATGATCTAAAACCATCTACTTATAAAAAGTAGTGTTTGGAAATTTTTTGAAACGATTCCATTAGCATATGCGAAAAATTATGTCGGTATTTTACCTCTCCTGCTTGATTAAAACTACTTCTGCTGATATATGACTAATGTCATGTACAATAATTTGAAAGTTTTTGGTTTAAAAAAATAAGTGAAATTTTTAAAAACGTAAATTAAAAAGATGGTTAGAGTTGAATTTATGACGTTAGAAGAAAATCTACAAATTATGTATATCATAGATTTAAACGTTAAGTTTTAACTGAACAGAAACGTGTCATGAATGAGACTTATTGTTAGCCGAGGATCGAATCTAGGACCTTTCGTTTTTGCGGCGAATGCTGTTCCAGCTGAATTGTGCTTCTTTTTGTTGAGTCATCCTCTTATCACAAATGCGCATCAGGCAATACTTCAGCATTCCACGAGTGACATAATCTTTTCATTGTGTTGTCATCAAAGGAACAACATTTGACTATTTTAAAATTTCACTTTTTGCTTTTTAGTAAAATGTGACCGGTAAGCTTTATATGATAAAAGTTATACATTTCCTCCACAAGATATTCTCGTTATGCACATACAGCAAAAGAAAATGTGTTAGAAAAACTGGAATCTTTAGATACAGAAATGTTTGATTCAAAGAGTTTCTCAAAGCTTGAAAGCTTAATTAAAACTGAAAAAAAAAATAAAATTTTAATTGCTTTAAGTTGAATATTTTAAGAACCAACTGTGGCTAGGTACATTTAAAGAAGTGAATTAAACATTTTTTTCAAAATAATTAAAAGAACATAAAAATGCGAAGTAAAATATAAAATATTTATAACTAGAAGAAAAATCAATAAGAAAAATAAATCTTTTATTTTATGAGTAAAAATGTAGTTATTCTGGTTTTAACAAAGTATAAATTTTGTTCTATTTTTTCAAACGTATTGGATTTTAAAATATGCTTAAAATTTGAAAAATACGATGTTCCAATTTGATCACGAATCAGTTGTAATATTTAGAATATGTACTATTAAAGTAAATGCTATTTAACTCTATTCTATTAACAGTTGTTATTCAAGCGTACTTGATTTCTAAAATGGAGTCATCGTTAAGTCTAATCATTGAAAAAATAGTAGAAACTGCTAAATTTTACCAGTTAACAATATTTGTAGATAATAATAAATCTTCTGATATACATCAATATAGTATTCTATTGCACAAACTTCAAAATCAACCAAATATTATTCTTGACTATACACACCTAATAAAATATAAAAACAGTCGTTTGTTTCGTTTGCCCGGATTCAGTGATCCTCGACAATCAACATTCTATTTAGCACTTCATAGTCAACTAAACGATAAGCAAAATTTATTAGAAACTGTAAAACAATATATTGATCATTTAAGTCAAATAGCTCCCCGAAAAATGCGACCAAAGTTTTTAATAGTTCTGTTCAATAAGTACTTATCATCTTGTCATGTTTTAAAGTCCGTATTCAATTATTCGTGGTCTCGAAAATTTTTAGATTTTACCATTGTACAGTTTAAATTGAGTCACGGATATACTACAGGACCATACATGTTTGATCATAATCCATTTTATGATGTATGTAATCAGAAAATTCTTTCAAGAAATAATTCGATTTTTCCAGACAAATTAATTGACTTAAACTGGATTGCATTGAAAGTTCCTACATTTATTAGACTACCACTTTACAATTACGAAGAATATAATGGAACAGTAAAGCTTTTAGGTGCATATCAACCAATTATGGATACTCTATCTGAAAAATTAAGATTTTTGTTTAGCTATCTTCCAGATAGAACAAGAAATATAACTTCCACAGAACTAAAGGCAAAACTTGAAATACTTTTTACTCGTGAAAACGTGAACATGTCGCCTGATCCTCTTCCTGAGCAATTCGTGAATGACGCTCTTCGATTGCCAATCAATTTCTTTTGTCAGAAATACGTTCCTGTTGTACCAATTATACAAGTAAAACAAGTACATTTACCACTAAATCTATTTTTATTTACGTTCTTAATACTAGCGGAAGTGATATGTATAACATATATAGCACGTGGATTGAACATAATTGTTAAAAAGTGGAAACTATTCTACGTTTTTGGATTATTAATGGGAAAGTCGGTAAAAACTGATGAACTAAGAAAATCAAGTGACAGAATATGGCTTTTTACCATTTGTTTCGTGTCTATTATATTAGTCAATACCACTTTATCAAAACTACTTAATGTAAGAGTTATAGATGCTGAAATGCAGTTTGAATCATTTAAAGAAATTGATGAGTCTCCTTTTAAAAAATATATTGACAAAGAATTCGTTCATGCTTTAAATGAAGTTGATGAACATGTAAAAAATATCAAATCAAAAATTATAACTCTGGATGATATTAACATGTGTATACATATGTTACTTCAAAAAAGGAATTGTATTTGTATTACGACAGCATGGAGAGCAAAATTAGTCATTTCAAAGTATATGGATTCGAATAGAAATCCAGTAATGAAAATAGCTAAACCTACATTTTTCTGTGCCAGAATGGCTTATTTTTTTGAAAAAGGTTCTCCTTATTTCGAAAAATTTGGCAAACTTATCCAAATGATTGATGAATCCCGACTATGGAAACGATGGCATCAAGTGCAAACATTTGAGGTGACATCAGATTTCAATAAAACCAAAGAAAATGTTGAACATACTTTTGTAATGTATCTATATGCATTTCTGCATATAGCATATACATTGTCAGTTATCTTATTCTGTATTGAATTACTGGTAAAAAGATATAAATGAAAATCAAATTTGGCTAATGATTATTGTGCTTTATTTTTTTTTCTAATTACCAGCAATATTTTGAGTTTTAAGTAGACGTCCCGTGTTGTTATCCACAATTAGATGATCCTAAATTACCTACTAATACGTCATCAAACTATAAATAAATAATAACAATGAACTACGTATATATTTTACTTACAATGTATTTGGAGCTCGAATTGTAAGTAATGGATTTAATACTCTATATTATTAACTCCACAGTGATTTTCCATCAATTTTTTGAAACCGTAATAATTATAACTCTCAAATGTGCAAGTAGTGTTGTGTAATACCAATTATCAAAACTGCTCTCAAAACCTTAACACCAATATCTACCTTAACCCAATTCTGCGCCCCATTACCATTTCGTAGTTTCCTTTCAAGCTAATCATTTCTAAACGTATGAAATTAACTGGCAGAACTTGCTTAAGCGAGCAGCAATAACTTTTTGCACTGGGAAAATTGAACCGGTCAGCTTCTCCTCCCGAACGTATTACATATCCCTCTGCGCACACGCAATGTTTGTCCACGCTGTTGCAATTCTAGTTTGGAACTCGTATTTTAAAGACTTTGTGCGAATTTACGATCGAGCCGCGTGCGGTCAGTGCTGGTGTCCAGTTCGCCCCAAAATGAGGGCACAGGAATGCTATAAACGCTCGGCTGGAGAGGATCAGAACTCCGGGCAAAGTTATATTGTTGGTGGTAGAATTGAAATGATAAGTTTTGAAAATAATATTGTTTAATCCAATGTACGCCTGGTTTTGCATTTTGTAACCAACGATATTTCATGTAAATTGCACAATTGTATTGCGAAATATTGGAAAATAAAATTATGTAAATTCTTCGAAACAATAAATTGTAAATCGTAGCTATTATTTAGAATGTCTGATAAAGTCTCCCAACAACTTTTTAGCTTTTTCTTTTTCTGCTACTTCAACCTTTTCTCTGGAAACAGTTGTCACCAATGTGTCTTTCTGTCACGAATCCTTAAAAAAAGTACTTGTACTTCGTACGTTTATTACTTTCTTTATCTTGAAAGTTTGAAAACTGTTGTATATTTCAAAAAATTTAAATCCTTTACCGCTAAAATACTTTTATCTTACTTTCTTTTCTTTTACCTTAATTTCATCTATAAAAATATTTAATAAATAAATCAATCAAAATACATTCTTTTATTTATGAGTACCCAATAATTAACTATAGTTCTGCTCTTCAAAATTGTCTTCACTCCTATTAAATTTGCCACAACTTGCTTCAAATCAACCAAACTATCTCCAAATAAATTCCATAATCCGTAACGAAATAATCCAATTAACCAGAAATATCTTCTCCGAAAACCATTACTATCTACCGTAATAACACTAGCAGCAGCAGGACGCGTTGCCTCCGCGGCAAATCAAATAACCGTCGTCGCGACGCATCGTCTTCTCTTCTCTCTCTCTCCGAAACCGTCAGCCAGACACACTCATCGTCCTCTGCAACTGTCGTATATGCACGCTACCGCTAATACACGGATAATCAGATAACCGAACTTCTCAGTCTCCGCCTTCCTCCTATGTCATCCATTTCGTCCTCGTATGCATATGTATTCACAAAACTCTATATGCGAGTAGCAGAAATAGACTAGCATATTCCCCGACGTGTAATGAGAAAAAAGGGAGGGCGATTTGTTGTGTTCGTTGCCTGTTGTCCCCTCTTCGGGGATTGGCTTATGAATAAATATGACGCGTTGGCGTGTCCGCGTGCGGATGAGGTTTTGCACTAGGAGGCGAGAGTGCCTGCGTCAGGAGCGAGCTATTTTGGTTAATAGCTGGTGTACTTTTGGAAAAGTGAAAAAAATGTGCGGGGATATTTGTTTCCAGCCAAGGTTGGCATTTTCATTTTGTGTTGTAATATATATATATAGGTGAAGTTTAGAACTATACTTTGATATTGATTTGATAGTCTTTTATAAATGGCTCGGTTGAAGCAAAAATTTTATATGCATTTTTCGAAGTCAAAGTTTGACAGTGAAATATTAAAATGCAATACACAGTTTACATGCAGCGGAATAAAGCTCTCAAACAAAAAATAATAAAATATTAACTTGAAAAGAATTTTATTATTTCTGATTTACATAGTACTTTGTCAGATATTGTAAAATTCAAATTTACATATTATTGGCAAAATTTGAATGAATTCGTATATACTTTTATTTTCTTCTTAGGAAAAACGCTTATCAACAAATTAGATGAAAAACAATCGAATAAGTATCCTATCCTTTTAGGAAATTTTTTTTCTGGAGAGGATATACAATACATATATAAATAAGTATCACCCGCAGAGTCCAATATATTGACTTATTGAAAAACAGCATTGAATTGCAAAAAGGTTACATATCCTACATTTTTGTATGTATATGTGAGAACAAGCCAGTGAAATGGAAATATGGTACCGGCATAACATATTTTCGTGTATATTTTCAGATTTACTTTACGCACCGTTTCCGTTTATATTAGTAAACTAGAAAAAACAATTTATTTTTTTTCAATGTAAGTAACCGAATATTTTTCAAAACTAAAACTCGTTATAAAAATTTAATTACTTATTCAAATACGTATTTAATTACTTTATACGTGAACGCAGCATTTAACAAAAAAATTAAGGTTGCAGCATTACCACAAAAATAGCTCATTAAGTCAGTGTCCCGAGAATCTCGTCTCCGGCGAAAAAATAATTAAATAACTGGGAAGCCAGCGTGCGACATTATATGAAATGTCGTACCTTACTTCCAAAGAAAATTAATCCACTGTCGCAAAGAATTTCCTGGATTTTATTAAATTATTCATACAACTTTATTAATTTGAAATATTTGCATACACCGTATATCAATCCTGATCTCATCTTAAGTTGCATAGACTCTTTGTTTTGCAACATATCTAACGTAACTAGAAGTATGCTAATCGTCAATTCCCTATTGGGTGAAACTACTTAATTGCTTCATTTCCTCCCCCATGACACGCGTCGATAAATTAAACGTGACACCGCGAAATTCATACAAACCACCAGCCACGAGTATACCCTGACGTGTGCACGTTATATAAGTTTATTAAATGACTATAACTGAAAACATTGACCTTCCCTTATACTACATCACTGCGCTGTGTCACGCAAGAAGTATTATCGTCGCAATGTTCGACGGAGTGCAACGAACCTGTTGTTATGGACGGGATGTAAAAATAATTACGATGAGAAAAGTTTTCAACTAAAAAAATATTCAGAACAATGAAAAATCCATTGGAAATTTAAGTATTGAATAAAAATTTATCATTTCATTAACTGAAATAGTCTGATAAAATCTTGACTATTTCACTTATTTTGTCAATTTTACAATCTCATGTCCCTTTTCACTACTCGAGATTATTCCCATTCAATTTTCATTTAGTAATAAAATGCAAACAATCGTTTTGTTACCTGTGCGAAGTAAGTATAACCTGATGATGAAAATTGGATAGGTAGCTCAATGGAAGGAGCAGTTGTCACATAAACGGAAGTCTGGAGTTCAAATTTATGTCGAGTCACGCCTTGCTGTTTTTCTATCGACTCATATTCTTTTATTCATTTATTTACATCTTATGCGTAACAGTAACAACTTTATTCAAATCTTACAAGTTAAAACCCATTGAAAATTCGTTAATTTCCTCCGTTTGTTCCAATACTATTTCAAATACCTTACAATCTAGATTCAAACTTTTATAAATAGGTATTGTCAGGAATAATTTATAACATAGAACATTCAAAACGCAAAGTAAAATAAGATTCTTGCCATATATTGAACAAATAATATACACTACGTGCTTGATTTAATTTTTAATTACCAAAGACTTATACATCATGCAGGCGACTCGTTACCTTCAGCCGTAAACTCGAATTTATGCAAAGCAAGCGCAGCAATCTGCTCAACCGTTAACACTTGACTTTACTGCCGCAGTCTTAAAAATCTCTGACCCTGAGTCAGTGCATGCACGTGTTCGCTTTGTCGAGCACCGGCGTGTGATTTCGATAATACCGCACACCGGTGCGCCATCGATCGATCGTGTCGCGTCGCCGTCTCGTCTGTTTCGCGGGACCAAAAAAAAGAAGTATATAAGTACAAGCGAGGCGCCAACGGCCGGGCGCGAGATGCGCGTCGGTTAACCCACTTTTTTGTCGTGGCAGATTCTCCTTCCTCTCCTCCTTCTTCTTTTTTTTTTTGCTATTTTTAAACGGCTTCCTCCTTCGATCCAGCATGGACGACGGGCGAGGACTTTTTTAGAGATTATTTGCCGAGCTTTTACTGGCTCTTAATTGCTCTTTGTTAGATTCCGGCGTGAGAGACAGAGAGAACGGAAGAGATGCTTTTTTTGCGGATAGAAAGAATGAAACTGTATCTTTTTTAATATCGCGGTCTGCTTCGTTGGAGCAAAACGATATTTTTGATGAGTCGAGGTGGCGTTATTAAAAAAGTAATTTTTCGGAATTTTACGTCTGGGTGAATTTCATGCGTGAAGTTGACGAAAAACACAAATATTGGTACGGTAGTGTTTGTATTATTTTGATACTTGAAAAATTCCTGTATTTATATAAAGTGTTATTTTATAAACAAAGCGGTCATACGAGAGGTAGCATGCAATATATGAATGAATGAAATGTAGAAAAAAAATGATTAACTTTTTGAAATAGACTATATACCTTTTATGGAACACTTTTTCCACCATAACTAGCACGCATATGAAGTGTTATAACTCTCGTGTCATCACTAGTAGCAGCCAGTTTTTGACCATCGAAGTTTAAATAACTCAATATTCTTTCAAGTATATATAGACAGTACGGTATACAATATTTATATTTTGTGGAAATCAATATGAGAGGCTTCGTCTACTTCGATTGCAAAATTTTTCATGAAATGGTTTTAAATATTCAGTATTCCTTGTTATTTTTAAACTATTCATTATCCTTGCAATTCTAGGTACACTGATAGAAATGTAGGGAAAAATTTCCATGTTTTCTAGTAATTCCATTAAAACATGGTAAAAATTACTAGAAAAACAGTAAAAATTACTATTTTTCTAAGGGAAAAATTTGTACTTTTCGTTGATATTGTCAAATTACCAGAAAACATGGGAATTTTTCCCTACTTTTTCTATCAGTGTATAAATGTAAGAGTATATGAATAATATTTCAATGTCAGCTAAAACTGATTAATAATGGAACCAGGATAATAAAACTTAGATTTGACCTAAAAAATAAAAAAATATATATATTCTTCCTAACGACAGTCTCACATTTATGAACCGCTCAAGGTAAGCGGCTGAATTATTAAGTAATGGGGGAAAAAAAACACAAGACACAAGCATTTCTCACGCGGGTTCTCTCCCCCCTCTTCTTATACGGAACAATAGCTCATCGCTTTTTCTCCCACGATTCTTTATGCTTGGAGGTCTATGAACAACGCCCCCAAAAACCACTCCCATTGAATTTCCGCAGCCGTCCAAAGACAGAAAGCACGGCGCGAATGAGGAAAAACGAGAAACGAAGGAATGACATGCAAAAACAGAGGAGGGTCCGAATCCGCAAAGTGGCAATTTCACGCACGTGTGCTCGAGCGCGATCCATACTTATATATATATATATATATATACATTTGCCGTGCGTTTCGGCTTTTCTTTCCTCGAAACGTCGACCCTACCACGCAATTTCTCTCCTTCGTGCGTCTTTTCCGGAGTTTTCCCACCACTGCCTTGAGCCTTTTTTCTACGGCGCCTGCGTCCGCGAAACATTTTTCCTGCGATGAAGAAGAAGGAGAAAAGGAAGAAAGAGAGAGAGAGAGAAAGTCTCGCGCGCATAAGTAATGCACCTCGGGAAAAAGGATGAGGAACTCGAACGGGGTGAACCGTCAACGTGAGCTTTTGACTTTATATTCCTTTTTACTATGATAGAAAAGAGAGAAAGGAACTTTTAGAAGAATGGCTGAGTGGTATTGTAGAGTGAAAGAAAAGGTAATGAGGTTTGATAATAAGGTTGTAATTCGTGGTTCTGAAGATAAGTTCTACATAGATTATAATAATCATATAGATCTAGGAAAGATATAAGTATTACAATTTTTTTTATTTTTTTGAATTCTAAATTAAATAGATATTAAAGGTAAATTTTTGAAAATTCAAAATCAGTATTTGTAATATTTGAAGTTAGTATTTGTATAATTTTCTTTTTTTCGTATATTAAATGTACGATGGTTGTAGAAATATCAAAGATAATAACATGTCAGGACTGAGACGTATGAAATAAGATATATCCAGCAGTGCTAATCGGAATGTTCGTGTTATTTCTGCCAGGTAAACTAACTTGTTCCGTAAGAATGAATTCACGAGTGTCTGTAATTCCGGAAGAATAAAGTGATTGAGTGTTTTTCCATTCTTATACGTATAATGACATCTCCATTGCTATAATAAAATTATAATAATTGAAATATCATTTAGAGTTATTAAATGTGTTATAATTAGAATAAAATTTAATTACGTCTTCCATTTACAAGCAATTATCGTTCTCTAATGTAGAACACAATTTTGAAGTTCAATAATGTATAACAAATACGTTATTTATATAAGTAACATTAAGAGGAGACTGAAAAGTTTTCTCACGTGAGAGCAACAAAAAAAAAACGAGAGTAGGATGAGAAGAAATAGGGTATGAAAAAGAAACAAAAGTTACTTTGACTTTAGCAGAACGGTTTTTTGTGTTGAGATGTCACCAGTAACTAATTCTACCTTTTCGCAAGAGGTAAAGGGTGTCTATAATGAAATTCTTGACTCTACTTATTGGATTGGCTCCGGACTTTTTACGTTATTTTTCAGGAATTACAAGTTTCAACTTGATATATAAATTCCAATCAGATTGTTAAATTAATACAAACTTAAAAATTTGAGCTTATCTTTTAATGTAACATCTTAAAATTCAATGTTTATGCAAAAGTGTTATCAAACAACGAATTCATTGTAACATTCACGACCGACATCAAAATGTTCATAAAACACTCAAATTACAGCTGCTCCCAACCCTTAACATTACCAGACGAAACCTTATTGTTTCTGAAGAACACAAAAGTAATGCAGTCTTCCACGCGAAACTACAGAACCATCGCGAGCAATAAAAATCACAAAAGCTACGTTGCACAGAATACATGTTCCATTTCGCTACGAGTACGTGAAGCGCGTAACTCGCGGAAAGGTGAGACGTCCTGCAACTGACAAGAAGTCCGTAAAAAGCGAATCCTTCCATTACAGGAGACTGTATAGAGAAAAGCTTGGCTGTTCGCGGTTATATTATATTATATATGAAAGTGATCTTTCCTCCTGTCGTAACATAACACGCAAAATATTTGCCTTGGGAGCGTTGTTTAAACAAAAAAAAAAACTTAAATTAATTTAAGAATTATGGGACTGCACTAGTCAAAGTAAAAAAACAAAGCGTACAGTGCACACGGAAACATTTTTGGAAGATTAGTAATTCATGCATATATTTTTGTATTTATATTACATATTATATTACATAGAAACATCTAAAAAATAATTTTAAATTATAAAATATAACGCAATATTATAAATCAAATTGCATGCTTTTTAAACATATTATGTTACATAATTATATAAAAAGATAATTTAATAAATTCAATAAATTAAGTTTACGTTTACTACTCTGATTTACAATTATCTAATCAGGAATTGGAGTGCATACAAAATTAATCATGTAAATAATTCAAAAACTTATAATATAAAATGCAGAGATAATAAAATTTATTCACATTCTTTGAGTGCATATATTTTAAAAGATGTCAATTGAAACAAATTTGAATTATATCGGGTATTTGACTTTCAGAAGATCTTTCATAAAACATAATTAGTCTTATTCATTTCAAGTTTTAACGAACAAACGATATAATTATTAAATATAATAATATAAAGTTCATTTTCGAGTAAAACTTTATGAATATTTTGAATAGTCCATTTATTTCCAATGAATGTTGAGTTTTAGTCTGAAAACTCGTTCTAAGCAACTAGGGTACTTATTAAATATTATTCTTTTTGATATTCATTATTTGAGCTAAAATTTGGCTTCTCAATCAAATAAGCCAGTTTCATGTAATACTAAAGTGGCAAGGTGAAAACTTTACTTATAAAGTATAACTTTTCAAAGTACCGAAGCCAGAAAAGCGAAAACCGTAAAATACATAACTCAAACTCTGCAAAAAGTTTCTATATTCTGTGAAGTTAATATAATCATAAAATATTTTTCACAATTCCTGAAAACAAATTTATAAAATATCAAATAATAAGTTGGATTTGCAGTGTAATGTATATTCTGCAAAAAATAAATATTAAGTATTAACTAACAATATAAGTTCGATCGATCTAATTCCACGCCACTTTGGAAAGTAAAGACGTTTCACACTTCGTTAGAAGCTACTTTAATTCCAGCTTCTTTAACTCTTATTTTCCTTTCCTGTTTCAGTTTTATTATTCGGTGATAGCGGTGACCCTGGCGACAGTACTGCAAGAAGAAAGTCAGTATCTAGCCGGAAATCGTTCGCTCCCCAAGTCCAACAGCGTTCTCGAACCGGAAGTGTCCCCTGGTAAGTGAAAGATAAAAAAAAGTACTTTTTACTCTAATTCGCTTAACAAAAATTGTTAGATGAACGAACCTTGATGTAATATTTCGTAATGTATAAAGATCAAGCCTTTATTAAAATTTCTTTCATTTGAAATTAAACTCTCTATATTTTTTCGTGCTATAACTGTATATGAAACAATTTTAGTTGCTGTTTATGATAATAATCGCAAACATTTAAATCATAAATAACAAACTTTAGCAACTCTTTAATCAAAGTATAAGATTAAAGCATGAAATTTCCATAATAAGCAAGGCGTTTAATCCTCGACTGTTTTCGCAGCCGCAAGTGTTTGATTTTTGAACAGCCTTTATTAACACTACTTATGCAGAAACATTAAAACAATAGTCGAGTTGAAAATTTACATATTCGTTTGGAGTTTCGACGGTAACGCATAGTCCATCCGTTGCTATATTTCTTATAAGAAACGTGAATTATGGGCGAATAAATCCTGGTAATGTTTTCAACTTCTTGAAAATTGTACTTTTATAACATCTATAACGATAAAGCTACAGTTGTAAATTGTTTAAATTGCGTCGAGTTGAACTTACAATAGATTCTTGACACACATTTAGGATATTTCGAGACGTTATCTTTACCAAAATTGTTTTATTTTTCAGCAACTATGAGATTTAATATAGCACTTCTCATATGCTCATCCTTTGGAGTCATTTGTTGTCTGTTGCTTCTGTATGGATTGTTTAAGGTAAGATAGCAAATGTTTTATAGCCTCGTTTTTCAGTAATGACTAGAAAATTTATTTCACTCCTTAGTGCAAAGTTCATAGTTTATGTGCTTATTTCCTGTTATAAACTGTTATTTTGATTAACATTTTAATTTACACTTTATTTTCACAGTGACAAATTAAATAGCAAGTAGTTGAGATTTAGACGTGATTTTAAATATGTATGAAGTTAATCTTGCCAGTCAATTTACATCAAGAACAAAATTACTCGATGTAAATTACTTCATACATTTTCCAATACTCTCTTCGCGATCTCGCGATATGTCATGTGCCAAGACCATAAATTACCTTTTACCATATATAAAAAAAATCTTAGCATTTTAATCTTTCTAATTAACAATTTTCAAAAATATATATGAATCAATTCAAAATCAACCTATAACTTCCTTTTTTAATTATCATCACACCATATTTCTAAATTCTATCCGTCTTATCAGTCGAAAAACAAAACTACCCAAGCATTCTTTCACCTATACACCCTACGTAATGCGCACCTCAGTTTTATGCATTCTGAAAGCCCCTGCGATTTCTCCTGCCGCTCCTCCGCTAGCCACCGCAGCCATTCAGCCATCCGCGCGTACTATTCAATATACTCCTTATTACATTACGTGGTCTGCAACTCAACTGGCGCTCGGCGTTTCACCTCGATATTAAAGTGGACGTGCCGTTATATACGCACGCAGACACACACTTACGTGTCTGTATAGTTATACAATACGCATATGTCTACATCCCGTGTCTAAAGCACCTTAGCTCTCCGTCTGGATAATCGATATCCATCCACGTATATGTATATATACAGAGAAAGGGTAATTGCTTAGGGGGGGCGAGTATATAGTCATCGAATCTGCGTGACGGTAAACCGAAGCAAATTTATTCTGAATTGATATCGCGAGAGCGTAGAAGCGTAATGTGCCCGGAAGGTGGTATACCCGTGATATTGATAGTCAAATTAATTTCGCCAGTCGATTAGTAGGTAAGTATGAGCAAGAGAGGGTAGAGATGAGTGATCGGTCGTTAGAAGGGTTTAAGATTAGTGGAGGTGAGATATACCGGATGATTCGTATATGAGAATTTTCTTGAGGGTATATATGAAAAATCGATTGTTGAGATTGAAGTAGCCGAATATTTATGAGTCAATTCTACCTTTCTTTGAGTCTTTGACGTGATGAATTGTAACGATTTGGATGACGAATATGATAAATTTTACTTCAGAATATTCTCGAGTGGTTTCTGTTAACCCTTAGAGGGCACACCTCGTGTACGTTGTATAAATAGCACGCAAGGTCGAATTGGTCCACGACTTTCAGTGTCTATAGAATTTTAACAATACCTGCTTTCAGACTATACAATTTTTTGTATACACTTTAGCCGCTATTATTTATTTATTTTTATCAGCAACTCATTATTATTTTTATACTGACGGAATCCTTATAATAGATATAACTGCCTACTTTTTTTTTTAAGAAATAGTATTTTATAATAATCCCATGAATCATTAATCAGCAAAAAAAATAGACGTATCCATAAGCTCCGTGTAAAAGTGTACTATTTTGCAACTGTTTTTCTTAATAATTTGGTCGGTGACCTTATACGGTTTCTTGACAGCTATGAAAAGTTTAAGAGTTGGAGAATATTTCAGTCAAGTTTTCAAATTGATTTAGTATTTTACAAAAGTCGCTTATGCTACCTTAAATTTAATCGAGGTACATTTTATAAGCTTCTTTTCAAGATGAACTTTCCGATTATATTTACGGAGGTTTTTTCATTCATTGTGCAATTCGAAGAAACAATATTCCCCGACTGCAATTTTTTTTTAATGTACTGCAGCAACCACTAACTGTCATGATAAACATTAACATTGTCGCGTTAGTGATTTTACTTTATGATAAAAAATTTGATTGATTTTAATTAAAAACAAAAATATTATTTTATTATCAATGAGTGGTATTGTTATTCCAAGATTTACTAACATTATGATGTTTTTACCAGGAATTTTTTAATTAAATGAATGTAAAATTATGTTTGTTTACGAAAAGTAAATAAATGATAAAGATTAAAAAATTTATTATCCCAAAGGTTATGATTCATTACTCGTAGCAGTCGCATTCGTAAATTTAATTTTGTAATAAAAAGTACATAAAAAGTACTGTTCCCTCAGCAGACATATATATATATATATATATATATACTTTTTAATGTAATTAATCATTTTCGTTTTGTGAGAAATAATTATGGACTTTTAATCTCGAAATATATTTAAACACGTATTCCTTTATTTATCATTGTTTGAAAATCATTAGTTCATCAAAACAGAATATGAATAAAAATTATTTACATTCTACTTCGTTTAAAAACATAAATGGAAAATCCAAAACGTATGGTATAGAAATAATCTTTTTTTAATGTCCTCTGCGTACGCTATTTTAACCCTATTTATTGTAACACGATATGCAAGCACTGAATTAAAAACATCTATTGAAAAATATTTATCATTAGTAAAAGCGATAAATTACCCAAAAGCTATAAATAATTTTACCTGCAAACTGTTAGAAATTAGTTGAGAAGAAATATCCTCTTATTCTAATATATAATTCTTAATAAACCGAACAAAAACCGTACACTTGAAAAAAAAAAATTTAAGAAAAGATTATTATTATTCTCCAAGTACAATGGGCACCGTTAAAAAGCACATCCTCGCGCCTCGACGTATAATTACGCGCTTTGTCGAGCGCACTTAACCCGGGGGGCTCGGGAATGCGCAGTCTTATACCGTGCGACACATTGCCCCTCGGGGGGGTATAGCAAGCGTTGCTGCTGCTGCTGTATGCCGCGCGCTCTATAAATTTTTAAAGCGGACAGAGTGTTTATGAAAATGCATTTTCTTATCGCGGGGCCCCCTCGTGAGTATAGTTATCGGAAAAGCTGTTCAAAATAATAAACTATAGTTATAAGGTTATAGTTTGGTAGTGTGTATAGTGTTGCGTTGGATAACCGCGGAGATTTAATCAAGAAATTTATTAAAATTACACGATACTTTGGTCGTATTGTTTTTTCTTTCTTTTTTACTAAAGCCGAGAAAATCTGAGGAAAAAGCTGCTGGTGCTTTGGAAAAATAAAATGAGTGAAAGCGGACTGTTTTTGCATGTGAAAAGAGGAGAATAAATTTTACGGAAAAGAAAAGGCATGATTTATGATCGGCGATTCGAATATTTCGCAGTTAAAGGCGTGCCACTGAATGAAATGTATATTTATATTATACAAAAATATCGTTTTACGATAGCTGTAATAATATTATTTTTTTAAATTGTGAAATTCAGAAACTTAATTTAAAATTGAAGCATTTTTAATGAGAATCAATATGTAATAATAATAATAATAATAATAAGTATTTAACTTCAATTAAGATTTCTACAAAAGTTTTGCTTATGAATATTGTTCCAGCTAAATAATTCATACAATTTATAATGACTTTGCATATTACTAGTAATTAATACTTCACAAGAATGGAAATTATGAATCTGATTATAACCGTCAAAATTCAGTTTCCTTCTACTACAATACTATTTGTTTATTGCATTACTATAACAAAAACTTCAACATATGTATCTATCTATAAGTTATCTTACATCACAAAAAGTAGTTTGCGTTGCTATAGTTGAGTAGTTTAAAGATCAACAATATAAGAAGTGTAACAGCAAAACAATTCATTGTTATAAAAAAAACTTCTCCGTCATAATAATTCAATTAAATTGATGCTCACCTCTAATTGTATTTTTTTGCCGTTACAGCAACCATAAACCACACGACAATTAAAACATTCAATTTATATATCTCAATTCTGTTTACAATCCATTTCATTATTGGTCTCAGTTTCCAATTCAATCCAGGTAAATAAAAATTTTCATCAGCACAACGTTGACATAAAAAAACACACACCAATACTCGCACTTCCTCGATCATTAATTTGAAATTACCCAGCGTGAAACCTTACGACCCGTGCTTATGTTCTAGGGAGTATCTTTACGACCGACGTATTCTCACTTTCACTAGCCTCGCCCATACCTTTATCGCCACCCTCACCTTCACCCACTCCTAAATTTTAATCGGCATCCTCAAAAATGATATCGAAACGCTCTCGTATAGTAGCCTGAAGGCTAGTCCTTATCGTTCTATACTCGCTACGTACGGGTTTCTGCGCTGGGACGCGACGCGCAGTTTATCCTAAATAAACGGAAACACCTCGAGAGCCGCTTAAGCGTCGTTGTAATTTATGGTCCTATATTATGGTATGCGAGCACGCGCGTGTGTCTGTATATATGTATGTGTGTGTGCGTTTCATTTATGGAGGGAGGGAGACTCGCTCGATAAGTACGATTAGCCAGATGGCCAGTGTTATGAATTACCTGGAGGGAGGACAAGGGTTTCGTGCATTTGAGTGCTGCTGCTGTTTTCTCGGGTATAGGATGCCTGGGTGATACGGGTTATTTGTTATGGTTAACAGGTGACAAGATTTATACGTCACTATATTTTTGTGAGATTTTAGCTCATTCTAATGGCGCGTCTATTACAAACTAACATGGTATTTTGAAAGATAAATAAATATAATAAACATTTATTGTATCGTGGAATAGCCGTACGAGATAACAAATTCATTTAATTTTGAAATTGTATACTTTGGCCAGACGATTTTTACCTTATGTTAAATATTATACTTTTTTTAAGTTTTTTCATAAAAGGAATACTTTCCTTAAAACTACCATAAAGTTGCATGTGTGTACCATGTTCCGTAACAAAAAGACTTTTGCTTTTATATGCAAATAAAGTTATGAAATATCTTTCTCAGAATAAAAGAGACTATTATAAAACGTCTTTGTCATTCATGACACCTTTTTATTAAAGAAGAACCTTTTTGAAATTCAAAATGGATATGAAAAAACATTCTAATATACTTTGTAAATGAAAATTTATGTATAATATTAGCAATACTATTGTAAAAACATATAGTAAAATTAATTTTAAGCTGAGGCCAACATAAAATACACATTTATGAAAATATTGCTCATAAACAGCCTAAAACGATTCGGCTGTGAAAGACCCTTTTAACAGCTAATAAAATTTGACAGAATTGTAAAACTATATACACGAAGGTATAAAATATAAAAAAAAAAATTGAGTAAAAGGAACCCCTGCAATAAAACCAAATAAAATGCTTCGAACATCAGGCACCCTTCGCAATCGTTAATAATACAACCAATATTAATCTCAGACCGAAACACAATCTCCCCTCAGTGTTAAACGAGAAAATCACGAGGCATAGATACTTAAATTATAAAACGCGATTTCTTCACCATGAAGAAAACAGGGGTGGCAGGAATTTATGAGGGGTAGGAACCGATAAAGCATCGAAATTTTTCATCGAGTTTTCACCCATCGTCAATTCGTTTCGCGTTTTTTCCTCTGCGCCTCGTGATCACACAGAAGGGTAACCCACGCTTGCTCTCACGTCGATGTTCAAAGAGATACCTATACTTTTTCGCAGCGCTCGACCCACTGTTATCGATGTAGTTAATTCTGTCGAATTGACTGGTGTTTTTTTCCCTTCGATAATACGCGCGAAAGGATGGGGAAGGATTCGAGTTGGTGAACATTAGCATGGTTTGAAAAATCGGAAATTAAGAGGAAAGCTGTTTGAACAATGAATTTCGTGTTTCGGATTTATTCCAATGAAATTTTATTCTCAGAGCATTTTAGCTAAATTTGTTAGTAATATATTGGTGTGAGATTCATTTACATATCACGTACAACAAATTTGAAATTCATCCTTAATATGATTTTGAGCATATTTACACAGACATTAATTCTTCAAACGAGATAATAATGTTTACATATTTTTCATAAAAAACAAAAATAAATTATCGCAAATTCAACGGTACAGCTTTTTCCTCTTGATGTATAGTATCATTTCTATGCTCATTTAAAGTTGATGTTCTGTAATATTTCTCATGCAGCGCCATTTAATATTACGTAATACAGTTATTCGTTAAAAAAAATGTCATTTGTCAAAAGTACAAATATAAAACGGAAACGTTTCATTACCTTCAATTATTTAAAATACGCTAGGGAATTTTGAATAGATACTTAAAAGCTTTAATCGTTTCATTAATTTTTACTTTTTGTATTGGGTGGTGTCGTGAATGTGAACTATCTCTTCAATGAGCTCTCAAATTACTTTTACTTCGATTAAAATTAGCTAAGCTTTACAATAGAATAATTGCATAACCTACTTTAATTAACGAATTTGTGTTGAATTTGCAAAATGGAACTAATGTAAACGAAGAGAAGATGGCAAATACGTTCCTGTGTTTATTCACTTGCTATATATATGTAACGAGATATTTCAAATTATTTTATTATCTCACAGACATTAGACTTCTAATATGTTTGAACTTAAACTTTGATGTTATTTGAAAATTATTGTTATTTTTATAAAATATTTTTTGTTGTAACATTATAATACCTTTACACCTGATAATGGAGTTGTAAATATATGCTTATTTTCGATTTGAATAATCATAGTGTAATTTTAAAAGGTTGCTGATAGCTACATACGATTATTTGATAAAAAAAATTAGTTTTATTCAAATATCGAATTGAATGAGAGTTGAATGAAAATTTAATTGTATCTAAACTTAATAATGTCTATTTATCAATTTTGTATTCATCATTTTTGTATTTAGGTAAATACAGGTCATAGTCCTGGTGGAAATCCAAAACATTTTATAACTAATAATGAAACGCTTTTTCATCGCGAGCTCATTTCATTATATTGTAGGAAGCTATCAGTTAAAGTTATATGTCATTCAATTAAATGTAGAATTTGTAAGAAAAATTAAAAAGAAAATTTTAAGGTTGTGTCATTTTAGTATGCCAATCTATGAAATGGGCATATAATGGGAGAAAAAGCGTTTCATCGCTGACGATTAACTGGTCATTTTTCCTACCCATTTGTTAAGATACTGTCTATTTCATGATAGACGAATTTCTAGCAGGGACTATTCAATCACATTTCTACATTCACACTTGTCAATTGGTTCTTTAGAAAGTTTCATATATTTTTTCATATTTTTTTTAATTATATCCATTAAATGTCTAAAAATGATTTGTTCCAGTGCAACTAAAATTGAAAGATTCGTCTTACAATTGCGTCCATTAGCATTTACATATTATTTTGTGATGTACAGCTGATTTTTTCTTGATTTTCCTTTGAAGTTCTCTAAAAGTTGCAACATCAAAGTTGTTTCATTTTTAAAAGTAATTGCTACAAAATCAAAAGAGTTTTACAGTTCTTTTATTCTTATACATTTCGTAGTATGCGCAGTCCTTTAAAAACAACATTTTTCAGAAAATGTAATACTTTTCAATATTTATCTTATAGAAGTTTAATATCTCGATACACGTTAATAATGCTAAAACAGTTTCTATCCATCAACTGATTAATTCTTGAAACATCTTTACATTATTTACTGGTTCTAGGAAAAGAAAAGATTCTGTTCAATTTATAATTTTCTAGAACCTGAAAATATAATTAATATAAAAATATATGTCTTTTATGATTGATCAATTTTAAGTAACCAAAAATTTTATTTCACCTTATTGGCAATCTTGCATCAGTATTCAAAATTTACTGAATAAAATTTCCCCGTACAAGCAAAAAATACTTTTTGAGATACCCTATTTTTAGCCCTTTGCCTTGAGGTGTCAAAGGGTAAAGAAAATCGCACCCACATGAACATCGCCCTGACATACTGTTGCGGGTACGCGAGCGATCGAAGAAACGCGTGGCTCGCTTCCGTTCCTCGTAGCGTTGGCGAAACTCAATATTCTACCGAGATGGAACTCGATGTGACTGCACTTTTCTGGTGCTTGCGAATTTTTCGATATAAAAGAAGAATGTTGCCCTGCAGCACTGTCTCATATGGGAATGCACGTGTATGTTTATCTGTGTAGGTTACGCGTACTGAAATCGAACGACGACGACTTTTGCGTTGATGAAAAGAGTTGCAAAGATTGAGAGGTTTCGCAAACGGTTAGTGGATGTCATTTTTTTCATCTTCAATGAAAAACATTTCAATTCACACGTTGGAAAGTGAATGCTAAAAAAAGACGTATTTTGATGTGCGCCAGGTAAATGTTTTTAAATTATACCTATACGTGATGCACATTCCATGAATTCTTTTATCAATGATACAAAAAATTGAAAATGTATTTCCCTTTTTTTTTTCAAAAAAAATTATTTGATGCCCTGTAGGTTTTCCTTTTATAATTTCAAATATGATATTAGATATTCAACACAATTTTTGTAATGTTATTGAATACACCGACATCAATCCGGGTGCACTAGGATTAATCTTGTAAACATTGTTTTCGAAAATATGAGATATTTTAATTCTTTGAAGTACAGTGATAATCGACCTCGCCATTTCAAGTTCTTAGAATTCTTCGTATTATTGAATCATAGTGAAATGCTCTATACATCACCCAGAGTTGATGCTGTAAATATTATTGGTAACCGTAGTGATACAGTAATTTTTTGCAACGGAACTTTATTTATATCAAAAGATAAAATACATCTACATTATTACAAAAATTTTTGTTCACAAACTACAATAAGTTTCCCGAAATCAGTACTAGACAATCCTTCAATACAAAACTTATTAACACAACAGAACCACGAAATACCAACGACACGCCCAGTTTAGTCGCATTTGTTTATGTGAACACAGTCAGTAGAAACACTAATAAAGTGAATCCAATTGGGCAAGAAAATAGTTTCCTCAACCCGGAGTTCCCTTAATTTATTCCTAAAAGTTTGATGAAGTAGTAAAAAAAAATAATACTCCTACTCTGGAAGGGAGACCAGAGATTAAAAACAAAACCAACTTTGAAAATGGTGTTTTGTAGCTACAATTCTAAATTTTCATGAAACTTTGTAAAGTTTGTATTAAAAGTACAAATCACGAAATATGTTGCATAGAATGAAATACAACATCGTCAAAATACCATCAGACAAGAGAATCGTGTGGTAGTCAGCTTTGTGCAGTGGCTACGAGTGTACAATTCCCCCTCTATAACATAGTAACTCCAGTACCCAGCAGATAAAAAGAGAATCGATTATTGGTTTCAATCGAAGAACATTTGATTCTCTCTAAATATAATCTAAATCGAAAATAAATGGTTTTTCGTGAATTCAAATAACTATAAAAATTGCTCGTATTACTTTATAAGCAATTAAAATCTTCTATTACTGGTAGTAAGCGTAAATTTTTTTCACGTCAATTTACAATATTCAAACATTTTTTTAATACCTCAATAAAAACGTCGGGTTACCCGCTTCGGTCGCGCATTATGTTACTCTTCATATATGATTTACTGCAGATGAAAAGCTTCTGAAACTTTTGAAAGACTAAAAAACTTTAAAATGTACTAATAGAAAGTAGCGCGGCTTAGTTGCGGTTAAGAATACTTTCTCAGTTTAATGGATCCAGTTTGAGTGCTATTGTAAAACTTGTTAAGCTGTTTTGTATTTTTATTTAAACTTATAAAATAATGAAATTTTTTTGCTCGTCCGTATATGCATAGTATCTCCGTACGTGTGGATATAAATTATAAAGCGAATAGACTATACTCTGTAATTTAAACATTATCAATGATAAATATCTACTCTAGATACATTTTTGCAGAACTTCTACATAAATATAATTCTTCGACCCTGATCTTTGAAAGTTTATCGTTGTATCGACTCGTACTTTATCTTACACTCTATCTGTAACTTCAAAACAATTTTCAAAACACCTAACCTAAACCCTCGATTTATCGCGATCTCGAACCTCGAAGATCGTCACTCCATTACGAAGATTAAATTAGAAAATCAAACAGACCGAGTCGCACGTTTCTCTCGACTTCTCAGGACCCTACAGGATCGAAGAAACTTTTCGAGCGTGGAGTTTTCCGGAATCGAAAGTTAACTTTTGAAACTTTTTGGAAAAACAACTGCAGTACTGTAATTTAGGTAAATAAGAAAACAGATCCTGAGAGACTTGTAAGATAGTCTAGCACTTTATATATTACTATTTATTTTTCAAATTTTATATATCGCCAATTAATTTTAATCCTGAAAAAATTTAATATTTTTATTATTATTTTATTTCGTAAATTTATTTAAGGATTCTTAAATTTATTCTTTGACCATCGAAAACAATTTTTTATGTTTATGTTTATTAACGGATTTTTACCGAATTACTACCTTTTATATGCATTTCATATGCATTACGTGCTTTATGTTACCAGCGCATTGTCATACGTGCAGTCCCATACATAAAATCATACTCCTGCATAACGCGATCGTAAACCATATACGGCAAAAAGGCATTTTCCAAGAGACATTTTCCGAATTCGTTCTATGGCGTAATAATTTTAAGAATAATGCAACGTTTGACAGTTTCATAACTTAAAAATATAATTCTTTAAACATTTTCTCAGAAAAAACTTTACGAAGAGTTACCATCTAAATTAAATTACATAATTTACAATCGCGTTGTAAAAATTATCAATAAATCATAATATCTGTTACGCAAATTTTCTTTATGAAATTGTCGCTATGCTATAGACGTGAATAAGAAAGATCTCACGGGAATTGCTGTTTATTTTTACATGTTAAAGACTTAGTAATTCGCAAGAGAGTAACTCAGTTATTCGTTTCAATCGATTACGGGTCTTTATTAATCACTGTCTGTGCTAAATTATTTTATAATCGGTCTACATTGTTTTTTTAAGGATTGATTCTCAGAAGAGGATTCGAGTTGAATAGAAATAGAAAAATACATATATGAAAAAATGCAAATAACAAGAAATAAAGTTAGTATTTCAGTAGATATCTGGACTAAGCGTATTTATTCTCTTCTGAACCACAAAAGCTATATGAATGCCTCACAGTGAAATAAGTCAGTTATGGTCAGACACGCGTAAAACCATCTAAGCCGCCTATGTTTTCAAAATATTTTGTGTTAACATACATTCTGTTGTTAAAAAATTGTAAAGCATTAACTAAACCACAGGCGAAATAAAGTTTTACAATTCAGTAAAATTTGGCAGTTCTCCAAAAAATATGAAAGATTCTTTGCAATAAAAAAAAAAAAAACAATCGAGACGTGTCTGTATATACAACTTAAAAGCACTAACCTCGTGTATGATCCTTTATAGTATATCTGCACTAAAGTACGCTCGTCAAAACGGAATTCAAATGGCTACATTTGACCGTTTAAGCTTTCTAATACTCTTATAGTCAAATGTATTTTGGCTTTATGCCAGTATGAAAACATGTATTTTATAGTATTTTCAAAAACTACTGTCTATCTACATATGGTATTTAAATTTAACAATACAGAGAAATACTTTTAAATAAAAATTAGAAATTGTTTGTATATGTATTAAAACCTAAATAAATAATTATGTAAGTATTGTTTTAACAATAAATAGATTGAGAATCGATAAAATTATTTACTTTACTAATTTTAAATTATAATATTAAATGTAAATATTATTAACAAATTATTAAAGAAAAAACTTTTTTATATATAAATTTTCAATATAGTATAAAATTGTGTGCAATTTTATGCATACAGAATAAAAAATAAATTAAACTGTTCAACTATTTCAAATATTTATCAGTTGGATAATTCTATAACTTTTCTGCAATTAAGTTTAGTATAATGAATTCTTCATATAAAGAAATATCAAACTAATACCAACAGCATTCTCTCATTGTAGATTATAGAAAATCGATTATTCCAATTATTTGCATACAGTAGTTGTTCAATTTCAGGCTTGATTACAGAATGCAGGATACAAATTTCAGGAATTCACATTTCACTGAATGTACTTAAAGCGCTAATGGACATTTCCATTTGCTTAGTGAACGGATTTTCAAGGCAAATTATTAAAATATCTTTATTATTTGAAACAACAATGGAACTTAATATTATGGAAAATGTCTATTGACATGGAAAAATTAGACTGAAGAGACAAAGACATTTTATTTAATTTTATAAAATAAAAGGTAAAATAATTTAATACCGCTAGAAACTATTTTCCCGTTCAGTTTAAATACTTATTCGTAATTAAAGAAACTAAAAAGACCTCGGCTATACGAAAAGCTTTGCGTAAATGAAGAAGACAAAAAACAAAAGGCAACCGAGTGCGCAATTTCCATGCGAAAACCCGTGGAACCAAAGAAAACCGTGAAAAGCAATCTCCAACCTACACTCACACACACACACATACACATCGTCTAGCAATTAGTCGCCTTACTGCATTCCCATGCAAATGCCAGTGAAAATCCCCCCTACGCATTTCCAATGCTTCAGGCGCATTCCAAAATCGAATTCTCTCTCGACCCCCCACATCGTTATAAGTTTAACATCGTCGTACGTGTGTGTGAGTGCGTGCGTAGGAAAACGAGTTACTGATAAAGCCCTTCCCTCGAAGTCATTCTTCGCGATTGCGAATTCATCGGAAGGACTGCCGATAAAGTCGAAGAGGAGGATAAGAAGGAAGAGTAACTTTCGAAGACCGCCCGTTGGGTAGATGAGGACAACGAGGAATTTATACGAGAGATCGCGAGCAGATTATTTTTTCATTGACCCGCGTGTCGGTCGAGGCTTTGACTCTCGAATGAGAAGGGTGACACGGTGAGTACGATAATGTCTCGGCTATTCTTACGGAATTCTTTTTGACTTTTCTCTAGAGAGAAATTTTTACAGTTTTAACCGAGTTTTGCAAAAACTTTTTATTAGATTACTTGTGTAGTATAAACAAGTCTTTAGTCGAATAGTTTGTAGATTTGTATAGAATATTATTGAATTGTCTTATCCTAATAGTGATTATATAAATAATATGAGTCTTAATATACGTGGAATTGTTAATTCAACAAATATTTGTAATATTTTTAATCAAGAATTTTAAACTCTTTCCAAACTATTTTGGTTAAATTACTTTTCTACTTAATTTTCCTGCTAACTAAAGCGAAAATTTATCGGAACCCGTAAAGTGCACTTTTTTTTAAAAGATAATTTTCTTTTACGGGTCTACGGCCAAATTAGATAGTTTCCAGCTTTAGAGGTTTAAACTTTTTACATGGCCATTAATTTCTGATAAAGTAAAGTTTTTTTTTATGGACAATTTTTTCCACCAAAATTTACTACCAAAGTTCTTAATTTCGCGTGTTCAAAGTTTTCAGCGAAACGGTATTGTATATCGATCCAATACACTTTTTTCGCGACTGAAGACAAATGATTTCTGGGGTTTCGTTAATAATTTATGGGATCGATATCTATGATTATCTTTTATCTGCATGTAAAAAGTTTTGATATTGATTTTCATACGAGATTTACATATTGTAAACAAATGGTTGCATCGTCTGTCCAGACGAAGACTACTGCATTAATCAACTAGAAGCCAGAAAAAAATATTTTAAATGTGCATATGCTATATTTAAATAACTTTAAATCTGTCAAATGCCTGAACGGAATGAATTTACTACTTTAGTTATGCAACTTTTATAAATTGATACCAGGAATATGAGTATAGAAGCAAAAAATAAAATTCTGATTTGCAATTAAACTGATAAAAATGCATTGAAAATTGCTTTAAGTCCAGAATATGTACAATATAAAAATAATAATTGTCAATAAAAAAAGTAATATACCACGAACTTAAACTTTAAAATAATTCTTCAATAATCCTTGCTTATTTCGATGATACATAGTTCGCTATACCTATATGTAAATCAATTACCGCTAACAATACGATCAACCCGAAATCAAAAATAACAAATCAATATTCTCTAGACGCTTTTAATTACCTATTAATTCATTCACGCGATATGCTCGATCACTGCCCGTGTTGATTATTTATAAACAAATTCTCAAAACCAAACTCTCCAGTCTCACACATACACATTGCACACAGCCACCGCTGCCTATAAATAAGTTCTCGCTCGATAAAGTAACAACGGCGTACGCGAGAAATTTTATTATTCCGCGGCTTCCGTCGGAGGACTTTGACCGCAGCAATGCGCGCGCGTCGCGATTTTCTTGAACCTTTGAAATAATAGCGCGCATGCGCGAACGCCTGAATTCGTCGGCGAGTGATTAATAATGCACTTTTGTATGCGGCTTACGGGTGCCAGCAAGCAGAGAATTGCACGGAAACGCGAGGTGACGGAGAATAAAAGTAACAGAAACGATGGTTTTGACCCTCAGGTCTTTAGAAATTTAATATAGGGAGAATTTAATTTAAAGAGAATAAACTTTTTGGATTTTAAAACTAAGTGATGATATATTATGTAACTTATAACTAAAATGAAAAATTCTAAATATATTATTTATTTTACGTAAACACTGTACATACGCATATATGCAGATGTCGACAGGCAGCTATAGTAGGGCACAAGATACAAGGGTCTGATATTCACCTGGGGATTATTGAACATCCGTCAGACATTATATATTACCAAATGGTATATACATCTACACAACTTACCAGACAGTTATCGGTAATGATAATTGAAATACAGAGACACTTATTTATACATGCATATATATTCATATCCCAAGATCAATACAATTTAATCAGTGACTTGAATATTTACTATCGATTAGTAAATAATAAAATTTATTATTCATGATAAAGAGATGTGTATTGGCAGGTCTCTCTACTTTCGCGTTACTTCTGGAGCTATGAAAATATTGTACAAATTCGAAAATTGTTATTAAGAAGTACTTTTGACATAGAGTGCTTAGATACTTTTGAAAACGGATATTGATCTCATAAGTCATTATTCTGAAAATATGAATTATTATTTTAGTAAGCAATTTAAAAGTACATAACAAGAGTTTTGTCACGTATAAAAATCTTGATTAGTCCAAAAATTATAATAGTGAAAATAGTGTTTTTCGATTGTTTTTACAGCTTTAATTGCACATAACTATTTTCAGTAATCTCCAACCATTTTCGAGATGGCACTATTTGTAACATAACATTTTAAGAAATCTTTTAGCCTTTTTTGGGTTCAATCATGTCGCATACGCCTTTTTTACAGTTTAGATATTGTATTTCAAAATATTAATACCAAAAACAATTGTATCAATAAAAAAAATTTTTTAACAATTCTTCTTGGAATTTTTAAACTTTTTCTCATGTGTACTATACAAAAAGTTTCACGTTTTTGAGTTAAAAAAAATCATAAAAATTGAAAAATTTTTAAAAAATTCAAAATTTAAAAATTAAAAAATCTAACTCTTGAATGGTTGCATATTTTGCTCTAAAATTTTACATTTGTATTCTAAGACTGATTTAGAACAATTAAAAGAATTATGAACAATTTTTAAATTTTGACCTTCAACAGTTGACATGAAATGATCCGTGTATATTTATATAAAAATGAATTTCCTATGAAGAATCTTTGTGGAATTATTTAAAAGGTTTTCTATTCAATATGTAATATCTCTAAAATAAGATCTTTTAATTTTACGTTTTTAAAAATGCAAGTTCAAACCTGTAAATACTTTTCTTATTGAACTAACAGCGTATAGCATTTCGACAGTCTGTGAGACTCGCCGCAGACCATCCGTCGTTACGTGTTTGTTACATCAGGTGGTCATAAAGTACAAAGTTTCCTTGGACCGTGTGGTTTTGAACTTGCGTAAGGACAACCCCGCCGAAGGCCAAGTTTGCGTGAACTCTTATACAAAATAACCTTGTTACTTAAAGATAACTCGAGTAACGTAAATATTTTACATGATAAAACATATGTATGGAGGTTCATTATAGAGTAATAATGAACCTCCATAATTAATAATAAACTTTCTTTACATGCAAATCGCATTATTCTTGTGGTCAAATGGGTGATCAGCACATTTTATTAGATCAATTAAATCTAACTATTATATATGTTATAACAACTTCATTTTTAAACTTTTTTAATACCAAATGAAAGATTCAAGTTAAGGCGATGTAATGCCGAAAAAACACCTAATTTTATTATTTAACTTAAAAAAATTCGAAAATTTATTTGAAAAACCAAGTCTGTCAGGCGTTCCGTATATCTAAATACTATACTCAGAAATTTTCTTTTACTGATTCTATCAGCAATTCCATGAGATATGCTCTTTTTGAAATAGATGAAAATTCTAGGAATACAGATTTCTACTTATCGACATCGCGGGTTTTATTTAACTAAATAATTTATAACTATTTTTTTCGAAAAAGAAAGAAGACTGTCAGGTGCTCTGTATATATAAATACTATACTCAAAAATAATTTGGAGTAAATTCATTAGTATTTGCAAAAGATATTCACATTCTAAAATTATGTCGGTATGTTACATCGCCCAGTCGGGACTATGTACCAACAATAAGTTACAAGTCAATTACTGATAATGAAAAAATGATTAAAAATAGCTCTAGTTCAATCCAAAATAATTTCATAAATAACAACTCAATATGGAATTTGGAAAAAAGAAAAAGAAACTAGAGAACGAAAGCTTTCCTTTTTTCAGAATTAGAAAATATTGATTCCTTCAAAAGTTACATGAGTCTTGAGAACTCGATGGTTCTTTTTTCAAATTCTCCCTTTGCTACCATTTTTCATCAGTTTCAAGCCCAACTTCAAACTCAAGTAACTTTTGAAGGAATCAACATTTTCTAATTCTGAAAAAAGGAAAACTTTCGTTCTCTAGTTTCTTTTTCTTTTTTCCAAATTTCATATTGAGTTGTTATTTATGGAATTATTTTGGATTAAACTAGTGCTATTTTTAATCATTTTTTCATTATCAGTAATTGACCCGTAACTTATTGTTGGCACATGGTCCCGACTTAGCACCCTTTTCTATTTTATTTGTAATACACTAAAGAATTGAAGAAACCTAGGTTGGTAAGCGTGCTCTAAAAAACCACATGTTTCCATTTTTGGGCTAAGAAGTGTCCGATTTTCTGTAGTATAGTTCATATAGAGACGGAGTGGAAACGGAAAAGGAAATATAAATAAGGCTAAATATAGCCCTACCGATTGAACTGCTCCCTAGCCCAACCCAACCCAACCCAACCCAACCCTCGATTCGGTATCATAACCGCAGGTATCGTTATCACAGAGCGCAAACAATGCGCCAATTAGCGCCGTATCATACCTAGTTATAATATTATAAGTGATATTGTATAAAGCAAACTAATAATATACGACGTTGTCTTTTAAGTCCTCAACCGAAATGAATTTTTTTCTCAAACAGCTGCCAATCCAATTTTTTATTATCCCCTTCATCAATTCTACACGCATATATGGTATAGATGACATTTATTCATGCAAAATACGATTAAAGAAAATCCTTCAATTTTATAGGACGAGAAGCTGTTCCTGGTTCCGTGGATTTGCATAGTCATTGTCTGCAGTTTCGTCGATATCTCGCACCTGATATACCTGTTCTTTGTCGTCTCGGTAAGTGAATTTCTCTCCTCTTTCGCTTTTCTTCTTCCGTTCTTTGTTCTTCATTGAATTAGCATTTGTTAGAAACAGTTTTTTTAAAAAAATTATTCTTTATTGTTGGAAAGATGTTTTAATAAAAATTCTTGCACAACAAAAAGTACATCAAGAAAGAGAGTCCTGCAACCCAACCTAAGCAAGATTCACTAAGGTTATTTCTTCTAGTTCTTACCTTTTCATGGAGAAAGTTCCATTTTTAATACAAATTTCCTTTAAAATCGGAATCTACATAAATTGTGTGAAGTTACTGATTATGAAAAATACATCATATTTGTTTCGCATACGAATTGTATTTTATTGTATACATTTTTAAAACAGTTATACCGTAAATTCAATTCTTTATAATATCGTGTGAAAATTTATAATTATCCCCAATTTCGGTAACTATTAACTGACATACTTTCCAAAACAGCAACGAAAATGCCGAAAACTAGCACAAGTTATGATTTTTGAACGTGCTAATCTTTGCTGCAAACGCTAAAATAAAATAAATAATAAAATCATTATTAAAAACAATTTTAAAAACAAAGAACCTCTTAAAATTTTAAGTCATTTCCTTAACTAGTGTTCGTGTAATATATTTTTAATAAATTATATAAATAACCGCACACGAACTCTTGAGGAGTCAACGACGGCCATCAAGTTTACAATTAGAGGATTACAAGAAGAAATGCTATTTAATCTAACGAATTCACATAATAGGTTGAATTGGAAAAAGCTCAATTCAGAAAGTAACCGCATGCGAACTGTTGGGGAGTCAACGACGGTCATTAAGCTTACAATTAGAAGATTACAAGAAGAAATAGTAAGAAAACTTCCATATATATAAATGTACATTTTTAGAGTTGTTTATCTCAAAAGAAAAAGTGTAATCATCTGAAACTGAGATATTGGCTTGAAGACTTATGGAAAAACAATAAATTAAATATACGAGAAATAGTGAAGAATAAATTTGATTAAAAAGAAAAATTATCAGCAAATACGCCTCTAGTGAAGAAAAAGATGCAGATGAACTGCATAGAAGATACAACGAACAATATGTTCATGAAACAAAAAAACAATGAATGTTTAATTGATGTAAAAAAAATTAATACAAAGAACGAAAACATAGACATTGATGAGAAGAATAGTTTGATGAAAGATAAGCTAAGCGATTCAACTAATGAAAAGAGAATAGTGCACTGAGAGAAGGATTTATTTATAGTTAATATATTTAGTAACAGTTAATACTAAAATAGTTAATTTTTGGGAAATACGGAAATTGTAAATGTGAAAACATTCACATTTGACTGAAATTCCAAAATATTACTATTAATGATAGCATATATTAATAGTTAATATGCTTAGTTAATAAGAGTTCACAAAGAGTAATTGTAAATAAATTTTTCTGTGTATTTTTAATATATCTTCTTATTAACGATAAATAAATTCTTCTCTCAGTGTGGTTTATCCAGATTGTTATTTTGATGATAACTTACAAGAGTTGCACGAGCAAGTAAACTTAGAAAATAAAAAAATATTTTGTAATGTAAGTGAAACTACGATCGGTGAAATAAAAGCAAGAGGAGACTCATCTGAAAGATTCCATTAGAATGTAATTGAATAATAATTTCATTTCGATTACAGAAGAATTATGGAAGCGTCCTCCAGAAACCTGCCAGCGGGCGTGCACGATGCATTTTTCGCACAAAATAGGCTGTGTTCAACTCGCTCGTGATCGAATTCTGAGTCTCTCAGAGAAAAAGAAAAGACATATATCGATAGATTTTTTCCTGCTCTCTTCAATGGTGCTATTGTTTTTACTCCGAAACTCTTTTTTCTCGTTGAAAATTCAAGTTGAATGTTCAGAGCCATTTTCCCAAAGTATATCTTTTTTTCAAAATGCATATCACCATTCGAAAGTACAAATCTTAAGGGGTTCTTACATCTATAAGTCAATCTTCATAAAATGACTTCAAAATCATTTAAAATATTAGTACATGTAAAATACATAAAAATATTATAAATATAACTAATTATTGTTAAAAAAATCAAATCCAGGTCACTAAGCCTATTTTAATAAGTGCTATGATTTTTCCAAAAATAAAGTTTGGCGTAGACTTTTTCAGGCACCACTGGATGGATCATCTTCATGGGGTAAAGCTTAAAATACTCGTTTTACATTCAACTCTGCGCCAAAGCTCCAGGTTTTGGAATTTTTTTGTCTAAGTATGTTTTTACTGCAAAAAAACATTTTTTTGTTAATTTTTTGAATTTTTATGATTTTTTGCATTAAAAACATACTTAGAGAAAAAAATTCCAAAAACTGGAGCTTTGGTGCAGAGTTGAATGTAAAACGAGTATTTTAAGCTTTACCCCATGAAGATCCATCCAGTGGTGCCTGAGAAAGTCTACGCCAAAGTTTAAAAAATGATGTTTTGAGTAAATAGCCTTTAATCTTCATCTTAATGAAGTCACTGAAATCAATTATTAAACAGGTACAAATTTCTGTAAAAAATAATTATTTTAAATCAGTTGATACAATAAGATAAGCTGCTGCGATTAAAATATTTTAAAAAATCACAAGAAACACACACATAAAAAGAAAATAGTAATTCAAAATTTACTCTAATACTATGAAAGGAAATCATATTATAAAGAAGAATAAAAAATCTTTAATATATTTGATACCCGAAGACAATTTTAATTACTACAAGAGAAATTTAATGCTGATTATAAAAAATGCTTGATTGTGAAAAGAAAGTAATAAATATTTAGTAAGTAAAGAAAAAAGTTAAAAATATGCAACTTACTACGTAAGAGTTATCGCAACTAGAGATACATACAGCTTGTACAGCTCTTAATCTTTCAGATGATTTTATCAAATTTTATGATAATTAATTAGTCCTTCTGAATAACTTCTTGATGTAGCCTCTTCAAGTAGCTATCTGAATGATAATATTTATTGATTGCACTGGCAACTTGGTTGAATGTACATGTCAGTGAAACTTATAACCCTAAACACATGACATATCCAAAGTAAAAACACATCGCTGCACAGAGCAGCCGACACTGACAGTTAACGCTGCAAGGCAGCGATCACAGCGCATGTTCGTGGCGCCCCTCAGTGGCGTCTTTCACAATTTTTACCAACGAATTTCATTTCAAATTTTCGTATGCGTTTAAATTACGTATATATGTATAAAATATATTAACAATAAATCGATTAACTTATTTTCTCAGTTTGACATCTAATCAAAACGCTTTTTTGTAGTATTTTTTTGTTAAAAATTCATTAAAAAATCATTTTTATAAATTTTAAACTAACATTTTAATATACTAAGTTTCTTTCTTGTATTGCAAGACATTTTCAGAATGAGTCAAAAGAATGAATTTTAGAATGAGTCCAGACTTTGAATTTTAGAAGGATCTTTGTTTTTATACCATTTACACGATTCGTTTGCTACCTTTTAAAACAAATTTCAGAAAACAGGAAATAAAATTATATAAATTTTGAAAAAAAAGACTTAAAAATGAGAATTTTTATTGAAAACCATATTATTAAAAACAATTTTAAATACAAAGAACCTCTTAAAATTTCAAGTCATTTCCTTAACTCGTTTAAAAAATTTCTGCAGAAATAGGCAGTCAATAAAAAAATGAAAATTGTTCAATTAACATAATGTACGGAAAGGCTTAAAGTTAAATATTAGTTCATTACAAGAGTCAATTGCAGGTAATAATATTGCATATCAACAGAGAAAATTTTAAACTTAAAGGGTAAAACTGTAATTAAATATTAACAAAATTATTCACTGTCTTACTTCAACTTAGTTATTGAATCTAATTGTACAGTTTGTTTGATAATATTTATTGATTGCTCTGGCCATATCTACCAAATAGTATTCCTTTTTAAAAAGAAGGTTCCCTAAAAAAAAAAAATATATATATATATATAGTCGATGTTTCGAACACTATTATTTGGTATCCCACGTCAGAAAATTAGTTACAAAAAGTTAATGTACATATAATAAAGTAGTAGACATAGATAAAAGAATTATAAATATATACAGATAGAAGTGAAGAGCATAGTTTTATACAACAAGTTGATATCGTTTCCGCCCACCATATTCTGAACCTGACTGATGTTCGATCTGGAGCATGATCAATTTCCTCGGTGGTTTCAGATGCTTGTCGTTCATGGGCGATGCTTTTCGTTTTGCCCACATTGTGCCGTCATCAGAATCGAAGCCAAACAATTGTTTGAATTCGGCTTGCAATCTTCCATTTGATTTGTTTCTATACTTTTTCGGCCTGTTCTTAATAAAATCGCTGTCCGTACCAAAAAGAAGTTGCGATATTGTTTGGCTTCCCTCTCGCCCACCAAGTCAGAGCTGCTCGAACTCTCGGAGTCGGACAGGTCGAGTCCAAGCTCGCGGATTAAACATTTTCATTCGACGCGCACGTCGACATCTACCGCTTTTTCTGGCGTCTGTCTTTCATTCATTAAGCGCCCAACGTTCGGCGACCCGTTGCATGATCTGTTCTCGTCAGTGATCATCTGCGACTGGGGCGATTTTGGCTTGACCCTTGGTACTATTGGCCTCATCGGCCTCGTTGGTCGTCGTTGAAACTGACTCATGTAGTCCTCGTTGATGTCATTATTGTTTCTGATGATGGCTCGATTTTTTCTCCACACGCAGCTGTCGTTCGCTTTCGATCTCTGCTGTAATGTTTGGCTCATATTCATTGCCATGATCTTCTACTATGATGCGAAAAAGTCAATATTTTATTTACCACGATCGCCTCGTAAAATGCGTTTGAATAAAATAGGCAAAGCATAAAGTGTCTTATTCGCAAATAAGACAACAAAGTACAGGCAATGTAACTGTAGGCAATAAATGTAGGCAAAGCATAGGCAAAAATAGATAGGGGCAAAGTAATAAAGCATGTGCATAAAGCACCCCGCGAATGGGTGCCGCAGGCCTCTATATTGTATACTCATAGGAGTATTTTTCATTGAAGGTTGCTCCTCGGTGCTTGCCACCTGGCGACTCGCTCGGATACTACAATCCCGAACAGCTATCTTGCTTTTAAATTTATGAATATGCAACCTAAGTCTAGGTATCTTAAGATAAGACCTTAGTAAGTAATTTAATTAGTACTAAATAAATATCTTACTATATGGGCAGTTCTCTGGTGAATCGAGAGGTCAAAAATTTTTTTTCTTTTAAAATCACCTAAATCGCTTCATAAACATCCCATATGTTATCCTGAATTTTTTCAGATTTTTTTCACTTCTAATTTTTTAGTGGCAGAGGGTCAAAGTTGGTGATTTTAGCATTTTCTGCATTTTTGACAGATTTTGATATAATTTATAACTCCTCAGGAAAGCATTTTTTACGATAAACACAAGAGACCTCTTTTTTGTAAAATTTTCTTAGTTTTTCAATAAAAATATTTTCAAAGCTGTATATGTACACAGTCATTCACATAACTCCAAATGAAACTTTAAAATTCACACAGAAAAAAACCGATCGAAGGTATAGCCACCGAAAAATTCATGGAGATACCTTTTTATTGTACAA
>JAWWEQ010050169.1:0-12072 GCA_035583055.1 Torymus tubicola
TTACCTTTTTCACATCAAGCATGGAAATCAACGCTGTTTTCTTTAATTCCGCGCTCACTTCGCTCTCGTCTATTGAATCCGCTAGACTAGGCCACTCGTTCTGCGGTTTGCGAAGCCAGCCGGGGCCTTCCCACAACTACGTGCCAAGCAGCTGCTTCGCTTGACAGCCGCGCGACAGAAGATCGGCTGGGTTGAGTTCGTCGGGCTCGTATTTCCACGTACCGGCCGAAGTCAAACCTCTTATCTCGCGCACACGGTTCCATTCGAAAATACCCCATTGACAATCGCGATTAAGCCAGGCTAAAATAGTAGTAGAATCGGACCAATAAAAAACCGGAATATTTTCGTACCCGAGAGCTTTCACAATTTCGTTTGTTTGCCGACTTCCGATTGCCGTCGCTAACAATTCCAAACGAGGAATCGTCGTTTTTTCGGGAGCGACTCTCGCCTTTGCCGATAGAAAAACTAATTCAACGCTATTTCCGTTTTCTACGCGCAACAACGTAACTGTCGCATACGCTACTTGAGTCGCATCGCAAAATGTATGTATAGAATAATCGCCCTTTCCAAATTTTCTCGAGATTTCAATCGTTTTTAATAAATGGAGTTGCGAAAACCATTTAGAAAATTCTTTACTCGCAGTCTCTACCAGCGGCGTATCCCAATCGAGTTTAAGTTTAAATAAGTTTCTCAACATCAATTTAGGCAGCAAAGTCACGGGACAAGTAAAACCAATAGGGTAACATACCTTGTGCGCTATGGAGAGAATAGTTCGTTTACTAATTTTGCCGTCAATTTTCTTTTCTAGTGTATCGGGGTTAATCGTAATCGTATCCCGGGCTTTATTAAATACAACACCAATTACAAGCGTCGTTTCTTTTTCGTTTGAATCTCGCGTAAACTCCCACCCTCTCAGGTCGAAGCCTCCCGCGCTAATAATAACTTTCGATTCGGATATAAATAAGTGCAAATCCTCTAATGATTTTACACTCGTAGTGCAGTTATCGACATAAAAGGATTTAGTCAGTTTTTCAATCATAGCCTTCTTTTGCTGCTCGTTATCTTTCCCGCAAATCGATTGTAACATTCTTGAAAAATGGAATTCTAAAATCGCAGCTAACAAAAACGGGCTACAAGTTAGTCCAAATACCACTCGTTTATGTCGATAAACTACAATCTTTTCATCAGTTAGCCATAAAGAACGTAGAAAGTCGCGGTCACCTTCGTTAATCTCTATTTGTAAAAAGGCTTTACGTACGTCGGCAACTACCGCGATATCGTGTTCTCTAAATTATAGTAAGGTAGTCGGTATCAGTTCAATGAGATTTGGCCCTTTCTCCAGGCACTGATTCAGGGAAGGGAAATCTCTCTCATTCGCGGACGCATCGAAAACCAGGCGTAACTTCGTCGTGCTCTCTCTTTTAATCAGAGATCGATGAGGTAAATAATGCGCAAAAGAATTTAACTCTTTCTCCGGCACCACCTCGATAATACCCTCATCAAGCCATTCTACAAATACGTTATTATAATCATCAAGCAAGTCATCATTTTTTAATTTTTTCACCGTGTATTCTAACCGCTTTGTAGCCAGTTCAAAATTCCGCGAAATCGGCGCGTGATCTTCCACCCACGGCAAATTTACAGAATAGCGATTATTTTCATTAAATGAAACGATCTTAAGAAAATTTTCTTTTACATGCTGCTCCTTTAAAATTCTATCAGACTTTTCACTCGGATCTTTGATCTCCAATACATCTAAACTCCATAAGTCCGATATTTTCGCTTGTGTTATAAACATTGACACCGCCGTTGTCACTCTATCGCCGCGTTCGGTCGTGGGTACCTTACCCATAATTGTCCAACCCAACCTGGTTTCCGACGCGGTGAGCCCACTAGACAAATCGCACTTGCGTCCCGTTAAAAGCTTCTCAACTATATACGCGCCTATGAGTAAATCAATCGCCTCGCTGCGCTCCGTATATATATATATATATACGCTCGTCTTTAAATCACAAAGGGTTATATTTTTACTATACAACTCTCTAAGCCGTGTCCTGCTCTTAACACTCGGAATATCTGCACAAATGACATCTTTATTCATGGCTTGGAAATTGCACTGATATTTCCCATCAATATTTTCCATACGGACCAAATAAATATCATGCGGCTGGCTTTGCGTGTTGACACTGCCAAATAACGAATGTGCAACATTAACCGTTCCAGTAGGTTTATAATCTGAAAATTTCGCAACCTTCGTTGATATATACGTTCTTTGAGAACCATTGTCAATAATCGCTCTAATATTTAATTTCCGAGAATCTGAATATAACGCAATTCGCAGTGTTTGTAAATAAACATCGGGTAAGCTACACACGCTCGCGAGGTTACATTCTTTTAGCTCTCGCGATTCATCGGGTTTCGTCGTATGCGTTTTCGTCGCTTTCGATTCGGCGTCATTCATCTCAAAACAAACAAGTGTCACGTGTCTTTTTCCGCATCGATCGCAAAGTACTTTAACTTTACTATTTCTAGATAAATGTCCGCGTTTTAGACACTTAAAACAACATCCGTTTTCTTTGATCATGCTTTTCCGAATCTCACTAGAAAATTTCAACGCTTTATCGCACGCGGCATTTTCGTGATTCCCGTTACAAAATACGCATCGCTTACGTCTGTCCTCTGTTGAGAGCAGAGCGTTGGCTGTAGATTGCTCCTTCGGCGGCTCCGATTTGACTTTGGTGTCCTTGTTCTTATTTTCTTGTTACTATGCATCGTGACTGAAAAACCATGGACCGCTATGTTGATCCTTCATTTTTCACTTCCAAGAAGGTGAGCAGCAGCGTCAAGCTGTTCGACGTTTCGTCGCCTTCGGCTGGAGTCGTGGTGTTTACTGCCGACCGTTGCTACGTTCTGAGAATCTCCTCTGGGAGCGACGATTCCACGAGAGGGTAAAGCATCGTCGCGCAATTGTCCGTGGCTATTCCCAATGTTTCTAATGCCCGTATATGCACAGACACTTTATCGAACACTTCTGACACACTTGCTTTTTTCTCCTTATTTGTGGCATTTTGTAGTACTAGTGCTAGTAATTCTCGGGCGTAGTACTCTACCAGCAAGTCGTCTCGACCGAATCTGTTCTTCAAGCTATTGAAGGCTTTTTCATAATTTTCAGCAGATGTAGGGTAGCCTTGCACAACACTCTGCGCCTTCGAGCCCTTTTCCATAGTTTGCTTTAAGTATTCCAGTTTGTCTTCTTTTGATATGGTTTTGTCTTCGTGGATTTTTCGGAAGTGGGACCAGAATTGCAACCATTTTCCCACACTACCACTAAACTTCGGAATCTCAAGCGTCGGTCGTTTGGAAGGTCTTTCACTCCGCCGGACTGTACTAGGCTGTGCAGCTACTTCGTTATTTCCATCGTTTAACTCTGTCGTGATTAAACGAGCTGTCAAAAACTGGAGTTTATAATTTTCGTGCGAGTCCATGTCAGTTTCTATGTCCTTTTCGTCTGCGTTAGAAGAGATCAATAATTCGACGTATTTCGTGTTTGCTTCTTCAAGATGTTGCATTCGCGATTCTAATAATTGCCACCCCACTACCCGTTCTTGATGAGAAACGTTCGCATTCGCACACTTTTCTTGTAAAGATTTTAAGCACTTGGTAAACGATGTGCATTGTATCGTGCGAGCTTTCTTAGCGAGTTCCATCTTGATAATAAATACGTTTTTCTCAACTTTACATAGTACACAGTCACTTCAAAACTTTTTCACCAAGTCCTGTCACGTGGTCGCCAGATGTTATTTCTTAGAAGTCTGGGAATCAAGTTTCTAGCAAAATGAAGTAACTCGTCATGTAGTCGGTATAATTGTCTGTTTATTGAAACTCTAATTACAAAAAAGGACAAACTCGCACGTTCCTTACTCCATACGGTCCTCCGTCGTGTCTGACGTGGCGCTCTTGCGCGTTACAATTTTGGGCGCTCGCATTTTCTACTTCCATCTATACGTGGAATCACCATCGTATTATATACCTATTACTCAAAGATCGGACAGGATCTACTAAGGATTCGTGAATGATGTTTCGTGAACCAGAATCGAATGAGGTTCTTACTGGCCATTCAATTTTTTTGTAATGATTCTGTCGATCTCTACTATTCCACAAGCAAAGGTAGCAAGGGTTTTTCGTGAAACCAGATTGTTGTCCAAGAAGCAACGTTATAATTTTTAAATCTCCACAAATCTGCCATTGATGATTCTTGTAATTGATTTTTTCTAACAGCACTTCCATACTGTCGTATTTTTCCTCTATGACAGTTGAGTGAGCTATTGGAACTGGGGCATACACATTCGTATTGTGAAGTAAGATGGTCTTTATACTTCGTTTCGAAGAACCTATAAAAAGTCTCCAATCTTCAGATTTATAGCAATTTTCCTTCAATTCATTAATAAGTCCTTTGACATCTGTGCAATATACCAGCGGGAAACTTCTTAAAAAATCTTTAAAAATGCCGACGGTCACAGTCTCTATTTAATGCTGACGTTCAATCATGTGTAATAGACTTATGGAGCGAGAAATGTTCATCATGCATATTAAATTAAACTGACTGATGTTTATGAATGTTTCTTTTCTCAACTTATAAATTTTTTCAGCGATTATTTAATTTAACCTTGAAATGACCCCGCCCCTAAATTAATAAAGTGAAACGAATATCGGATTCGAATTCAACGATCCCATAAACCTGTAGATACAGCATGTTTTTCCGCTTGGACAGTTCTTTGTCAATTCGACCTTGAAATGACTTTGACCGTGACGTCATGTGGTCAAAAAAACATTGGATTCGACTTCAGCGACTTGAGATGACCTTGACCCTGATGTGATGGAATTTGAATTTTTTGTTAAGTTACCGAATTTGGCAATTGCAATCGCTCCTAAGTTGTCCTTATACATCTTAATAGGCTTATCAAAGTTTAGATTAAATGATTCGCATAATACATTTCTAATAAACAAGATTTGTGTCACTGCTTCAGACATAGCAGTATATTCCGCAAAAGTAGAACATTTTGTTACTGTACTTTATTTATACGTGTTCCAAAAAATTAAATCTTCATATAGTTTAATTACAAAACCTGTTGTGGATTTGCTATCTATATTATCTCCTGCATAATCGGAATCTATCATATAATCTAATACTTTATTACATATTTAAAGTATCTTTGGTAAAAAAAAACTTTGGTAGCGACTTAAATAATTTACACTGTATGCTATATCTGGCCTCGTGCCTGTACTAATATATAATAATTCGCCTATTACATTTCTATATTTTATTGTTTTATCAATTTCTCTAGCCTGTTCTAATTTCAAATTAGTCTCCATTGGAATATCGTATAATTTTTCATTTTCAAGCTTGTATTTTACAACCAATGATTCGATGTATTTGGTTTGACTTAAAGTCATATTACTTTTTTTTTTATGCTTACCCAAGTCCCAACTGGGACTCAAACAGCAGCACATTATACATATAAATGTATAACGCTGATACAAAAAGAGTATTTTTACAAAAATAATACGCTATTTTACATTTGATTGATCATATTTTCAAATTACATTTTTCAAAAAATCAAATAGACTTTTCAGAACTCGCTTATATAAAAGAGGTTTTATTGCAAACGGCGGGTATTGACCGTATTTTTTTTAGTTCAAAAGTTAATTTTTTTCTTTGTTGATTACAATTAGAATAGTTCCACAGAACATGATTAAGGTCTTGCTGAGCATAACCACAATCACATTTCGGATCAGCAATTAGACTGATTCGGTAAAGGGATGTCGCTAAGTTGTAATGGTTCGCTCGACATCGGTTTATTGTAACAATCTCTTTTCGAGAGAAACCTTTGTAGAAAAATAATGGTTGAACTTTTTCTGTTTTATAAAAATCAAAATATTCTTTGCCTTTGTTTTGTCCTTGTATTTTCACTATTTTATCCGTTTCATTAGCTGCTTTCTTAAATTTTTCCACGATATCAGTGAACGGTATTGCCATGTAGTTGGCATATTTTTTTTGTGTACCTCTCTTGCCTGCTTGATCTGCACATTCATTTTCTCTGATTCCCAAGTGCGCAGGTATCCAATAGAAATTCAGTTTAATATGCGGGTTTTTTAATTTAAACGTGTTATACTTAGCTTTAGCTTTTAAAATATACGGGTTTACATAAATATCTGTTCTGGTACTATATGAACTTTGGAGCACACTTAAGGAATCTGAAAAAATAAAGGTGTCTTGGTCACTACATAGCAGTGCAAAATCGATGGCATGATTAAGGGCGATAAATTCAGTATTGGATGGAACCGATGTAACAATTGTGCTGTACTTATGTAGGAAAATGTTGCGATTGTTCTGTACTTCAATTGTATCAGCAAGCGTGGTTACATTTTCGATGCACTTTATTAACATTCTTTTTCTATAGTATTTTTTTTAACGGATTGTATTCTGTACTGTAACTCGTCGTATAATAGGCTGTTTTTACTACAAAAAACCTTGCTAACATATTTATTTTCTAAAAACATTGTTCGATCCCGAATTAATGTCAGTTTGGATTCAGCTAGTATAATGTTTGTAGGAGTACTCTTTCTATAGCTCAAGGTCGCTCTTATAGCTGCGTATTTGTTCTAGTTTTTTCGAATATTTGTTGTTGACTGGAAAGTATATGAAGCTTCCATAATCTATTATGCATCGAACAAAGCTTTTGTACAGCCTAACTAGAGTTTCAGGACCTGCCCCCACCATGTACCGGATAAGTATTTAGCAATATTAAGGGCTTTAGAATATTTAGTTTGTATTTTGTCGATGTGAGCGGAAAATATCATTTTATAGTCAAAAATAATGCCAAAAATCGTACATTTTCACTTTATTTCACTTCACAGTTTCCAATAAAAATCTTAGTTTCTCCTGGTGCAATATTTTTATTATTAAAATGAATCAAAACATTTTTTTTTTGTTCTAATTCGAGTCCTAGTTTAGATAGATTGTTTTGTATTATATTGATGGCTGTTTCAATTGCTTTTTTGCAATCTTCTACTGGAGAAACATTTGAGAAAATCGCAGTATCATCGGCGAATTGTGAAAGAGTGACATCATTGGGTATGTTTTCATCGATATTGGCTACATAAATTAGGTAAAGAAGCGGACTTAAAACTCCTCCCTGTGGTACTCCCTTGCGAACTTTAACTAGTTCGCAGCCCTTGATATTTGTATGCAGCCACCTTTCATGAGTTATAAACCTAAGGAATTTAATTACCTGTGTAGAGCAATTAATTTTTTCCAGTTTATCCAACAGAATATCGCTTAGAACATTATTAAAGGCCCCCGATACGTCAAGAAATGCGGCAAACATATCAATTTTTTTCAATAGAGAATCATTCACTTTAAGCGTTAAATTCGCTAAGCTGTCTATACATGACCTCCCTTTACGAAAACCTGACTGATTTTTCTAGCCTATTTTTAAACATTCTCTCAAAGATTTTGGACATGCATGATGTTAAAGATATTGGTCTTACATTAGTACCGTCTGTTTTATCGATAAAATGAACAATCGTATCCCTCCAACTACTTGGGAATTCACTCTTATCATACATTTCATTATAAATGTCGAGGAGTAACAGCTTGTTTTTTGCGGGTAGTCTTTGTATCACCTCATAGTCAATTCCATCAATGACCGGGGACGCATCTTTTTTGCTTGAATTTAAACTTTTATTAAACTCGGTAAAAGAAAAATGTTCATAAAAAATTCATGTTTTGTACAAGCTGGTATTGAATCAAAATTGGTACTAACCCAAGGTGGTGCCATTTTTTCTAAGCATTTAATACATTTTTTATTGTGATTGTCGTTATCTAGAGAATTATTATAATTAACTTTAACCCAGCTGTTCTTTAGAATTTTACATTTGTTCCAAACGTAGCTTTGATTTATTCTAAAGTCAATAGTTTCGGCAAAGTTTTTGAAATGTTCTAATTTTTTATTTTTAAACGTTTTCATGGCTAAGGCACAATTTTTTTTATATTCGATAAGGTCTGAGAGGTTTTTAGTATATTCCCATTTTTTGAATGAAGCGTGTCTAATTCTTTTTATTTTATTACATTCGGAGTCCTACCAGGGTATTGGATTTTTAATTTGTTTTCTATTATGCTTTTTTCATAGTGTGGCAACTTTTATTGCGTCAGTAATAATTCCTATAAAATATTCATATTTTTCAGACGGGGATATTGTGTTGTAATCATTAGAAAAAAAATTAAAGTATTTACTTTTTAAATCACTATCAATTTTTTCCCAATTAGTTTTAATCGATTTTAGTTTGTAAGTATGTTTATAATACAAGTGTTTTTGTACGTCTAAGTCTAATAGAATAGGGAAGTGGTCTGAGCCAAAAGTTTCATCATAAATTTTGAATTTAATTTTGTCCGCTACGGACATGGTGGAGAAAATGAGATCGATGTTAGATTTTTTACTGTTACGAATATCTAAATGGGTGAAGCTATTATAATTATGCAAAAATAAATTTTTAAGTGAAATACTATTTTGTAGTCTCTCTCCATTCAGATCCGTCTTCGTGCAGTTCCATATTTGGTTGTGTGAATTAAAGTCTACGACGAGTATACTATTAACATTGTTGTTAACACAATCTGTAATCGCATTCCATTCGGTCTGAGTTAGTGTATTTCCAGGTATCTTGTAGCCGGCTATTAGGTCGAAAGTCGGATTAGTGTTTGTAAATCGTATTCCAGGTATTTCAACGTTTGGAATTTGTACCGTGAAAAAAGACTTATTTTTGTATTTTATGTTCTTCCGAACTAAGAAGAAGATGCCTCCTTCTTGTATAATTTCTCTATCTTGTCTGTATGCAACAAAGCCCGGAACTTGAAATAGATCTTTGGGTTTTAGCCATGATTCCACGCAGACCAGAACGTCAATATTTTGGAGGATTTCTTGCAGTTCATTTTTACGCTGTTTTACGCTACGAATATTCCAGAATAAAATTTTAAGCGTGCCTTGAATCGTAGCCATCATTTGTTTTATTTTTACTTTGCTAGAATTCCTCTTGATCTTCTTGTTCGCTCATAGTTTCACTACTATAATCACTGATATTCATGTCTTTCTTAGTATTTAGTAAATGTTTTTTAATTTTGGTTATACGAGATTTCATATGACGATTATTTAAAAGACTATATGCTTTGGTTAGACAATCACGTAACCCATCTTGATTTGTAGTGTATTTTCTTGCAATACTATTTATATCTGATGATCCATATGTTTCCATAATAAAGTTTGCTATCGAATTGAAATTCATTTTGATATTTTCATATTCTGAATTCAAATATTCTTCTGCAGGTAGTAGCAATACTTTAATATTTTCAATGTTTCTCGTCCATCTGTCAGAATGTTTCCTTTTTTTTGGATACGTATATTGCCTATAGATTTTCCTTCATGCATGTATGTATTACAGCTAGTATATCAGTATATAGTCAAGATTCTATATTTACTATTATATCCAACAAATCTATTAAAATAAAAACGAAAATTAAAACTATAGTGACAAAATGATCCATATTTAAAAAATCATTATAAAGGTCACATCAAAAAAACTCGTTTTCGTCCGAATTCGACGGAGACCAATCATAGGTATTTTCTTCAGTCATGCATAATGGATCTTCCACTGCTTTTCCGACTTCCGTCTCAGAATTGCCCAATAATTTACACTTCCTTTCACCAACAAAATGAAAAATATCGTTTGATTTTTCTTCCTTAATAGATACTGTATGATTTTGTTCTGTACTTGTAGGCTCCTTCGATTTTTTCCTTTTTTTCAGATTTTTCAGATCGTGTTGGCCTCTTGAGTTCAGCAATTTTTCTTCCAGCATAATAATCAAATTTATGTAAATCTAATAAATACAACTTTTTCTCGTCTTTAGTAGGCTTATAGATTTTTTTCATCTAGTGTACATAGTAATCTAAAATATAAATTAAAAAATAGTAAAAAAAAATAGCAAATAAATATCAATTTCATTATTTTATAATTAAATACCTTCACAAGCACCAAAAGATACTTCATCCAATTTTAGGCACTCTTTTTTCCGGATCCTGTTCTATTACTATCATGTCCTGTTTTTGTACCTGTCAATAAATCTTACATATCAGAAACCTTCATAATAATATTGCTGGTGCATTGAGTCGGTGTTTTTGAAGAGTTTATTACAAAGTTATAATTCTTCTATGGTATCCAAATATTTCTACTGACATATGCCTAAAATAAAATAAAAATGAATTTAAAATATTTGATTTAATAAGAAATAACGTGCGTGTGTGTATGTGTGCATATACACACTCTTCTTATACCATCAGTAGTACGTAAAGTTGCAATGGGTGGAAAATTATCTGAGTTCATCACGGTTTCTTTACTACTCACAAGTTTTTCGATCATATCTAAATAAATAATAATAAATAATAAAATTAGTCTGGAAATCATATTTTAAAATTAAATTCACCATCTCTTTCTTTAGTCTGCTCAATAACTGATTTTTGAGATTAATATTTAGACGACGAACAGTATGCAGTTCTTTTTCCATATTATTAATTTGTTTTTTTAATCGTCATTTAATATGAGATAATTTGTTGTTTTCAGTTTTTAATTCTTTTAATTTAGTTTTTAAAGACTGAATTTCTTTTTTGTAATTTTCATTGACATCATTTAATTTTATTAACTTTTCAGTACACTCAGCTACATTATGCACATTTTTGCAATGTAAAAAATACATAATATAATTAATTTGAATGCAAAAATTTATATATATATATATATATATATATATATATGCTCGGTTCTCTGTCATGTTGCAGTAGAAAAATTTTCTTTTCCTTAAAAATTTTTTTATACTTTCTACTACATATTTTGAACTGCTATGAATTTTTTCAGATTTTTTTAACCTATAGTTTTGGAGATATAAGAGGTTAAAAACTGAATTTTGATGATTTTTTGCATTTCTGACCGATTTTCATTAATTTATAACTCCTCAGGGAAGCAGTTTTCGTGATAGACACAAGAATAGCTTTTTTTGTAAAATTTTCTCAGCTTTTCAATAAAAATATTTTCAAAGCTGTATGTGTACAGTGTCACTCACATATCTCCAAATGAAACATTAAAATTCAGAAAAGAAAAAAACCGGTCCAAAGTGCCTTCCATTGAAAAATTCATGGAGATACCTTTTTATTGTACGAAGTATCTGTATAAATCCCAGAATGGTATTTGATCATTTTATAACCTAAAAAAATTCATTTAGATTTTGATTTAAAAAAAAATGTCTTATACAAGTCTGAAAAAATATAGTTAAATTCTACGAAAAATTACAAGAAAAAAAGTCTATGTGAGATATTTCGAAATTTTGCTTCGTTTTAGAGCAAATAATGAATAAAAATTCTGAATTTAATGATGAAATTTTGTCAATATTAAAGGATTTTTTTGCCTCCCTCTTCATGTGCAGCGCTAGGCTAGGTAAGCCGAGCATGGTTCTCATTGCGGCACAGGGGGTGCTCCTCCTTGTGGCAGTAATACCTCTTAAAGAATAACCGTTTATTAACTTAAAATATCATTCATGATTTTAAGTGCGTACTGTTCACCTATGACTTGAATTACTGTAGGCATGTAAAAATCTGTTTTATAGTGATCAAATAATAATCTAACATTTACAGGATTATGAAAAACACATATATAAGCAAATAACTCGCACATAGCTTTCGGAAAATAGTATTGTGATGCTTCTTGTAGGCAACTATCCCATTCTTCATCTGTTGCAAACAAATTTCTAGCTAGAGCAGCTTCAAGAAAAGTTGAGTAAGTTACATTTTCTACTCTTTTTATGTCTTTAAAAGAGGTCGCAACACTAACGTGTAATAGTAATAATCTTAAATAAAAACGCTTTCGTTGTCGATGACTTACTAAATACATTCTTCTTAACACTTGTTTTTTAAATTTTTTTCTAACATTCCACATTTTGCATTTTTCATCAAAAACATAATAATTAGGAAT
>JAWWEQ010050170.1:0-12072 GCA_035583055.1 Torymus tubicola
TACGAAGCGATTTAGGTGATTTTAAAAGAAAAAAAATTTTTGACCTCTCGATTCACCAGAGAACTGCCCATATATATGTATACACACCTGTGCGAAACCGGGGTACACTTCCCCGGAGACAGAGGCCATGGCGTATGCAGTAACACACACATGCCTTGTTCTTTTTTTTCTTTCGACACCTTTTTGTTTTTAGTGGGACACGCCTGTTCTCTTATTCGCTCAGCGTGTGTTATACTTCCGAGCCACTCGCCTGTGCTCTCACTCTTTCTCCCCTGACCCTCTCTCTCGACTTTTCTCTATTTGCGGAATCGCGTGCATGTGAGCTGCGGCTAAAGGGGCTAGCATGCGCAAAAGAGGTGCCTACCTGCAAGAACGAAGGCAGAAGAGAGAGAGAGAGAGAGAGAGAGAGAGAGAGTAAAACGCTTGGGAGACAGAAGTGGATAAGGGGCAAGAGCGAGAGAAAGATACGGTCGTCAAGGGGAAGAATGAAGATGAGGGAGAGCGAAAGAGAGAGAGAGGGGAAAAGAAAGCAGGCGATACATGCGCCAATGTGTTTATATGTATATGCGAGCGTAGTGTCGGGACGCGTGCTATGAAGATGAGACGCAGCGGCGCGAAAAAGAAACATCAAAGTACGCGGTGGGCTGGCTACGAGCGAAAAAGCAAAATATGCGCAAGCCGCTCCGGCGCTAAAATTTGAGATGTCAAAAAAGGGAGGAGACAAAAAAAGACTCGACTGAAGAGAATAATTACGCGAATTCGCGGTACGCTAGCTCAGTTGCTTTGCGCGGTGGCCGTGTGTCGCTAAAGATCATCGGGAGTCGCGCGGTACTCGTCCTCCTTTTTAAAGAAAACGAGCCTTTTTGATGCCCCTGGGAAGTAAACTTTATACGTTAGTATTTATTATAGAACAAGTTAGGATTATGTTTTCTATAAGAATGTCTGCAAAAAGAAGTTTGTCATAATTATTCCGAGAAACTGTAGTATACTGGGAATCAATTATCTCGTATTTTAATTGGATGCTAATTAGATTCTCTTTTTATAAGATTAGTGTAGTGTACAGTTTATCAAACTCTCTAATAGAAATTAAAATTGGTACAATAGAAACATATAATGCTTTTTTATTGCTAAAATTACTTATACATTTTACAATGAATTTTATAATAATATTTTATAGTAATATAAGAATTTATAGTAGCAAAAAGGTGCTCGTATACAAAACAATAATATGTGTTTATACATTATTTGAAAATTTTTAATGTCTCTAGGTACATTATTTTATATTGTCAAAATCACTATTTACATGCTAAATTTCTTTAAAATATAAAAGCTAAATTTCATTTCGTCTCTCATTTCCAAGTTACAAACGCGCACAATTGATTGCTCCAGTTTGACTATTTATTCAGCTTATTTATTTAGAAATTTATAAACGGACGTGTGAGGTGAAACTCAAAAACGTGTAGGAGAATAACCAAAAAAAATATCAATAGCAGCATTTGTCCTGCCTCCAATCCACGGGTATGTGTGCCATTGAAATTGCGATTCATCTAGATTGCTTCAAAGCTTGTCACGATTGTTGACAATCAGGATTTGGTAACTGATGAAGCTTCGCGTATACGCGCACTGCTGTTACTGATATCAGCACGCGCGCGTTTCCTGTCTCTTTTCAGCGCGTGCTACCGAAGCGAGACAGAAATAATAGACGCGAGACAGACAGGGTGAGTGAGAGTGTGTATGTGTGAGAGAAATGGAGAGAGAGAGAGAGAGCAAACTGTATTGCCATTGCTTCAACAGAAACTAACGAGTCTCTATACATTTTCAATTTTTACATCGGAAAATTGCTATAACAAGAGTGTGCTCGAATTTTGGAATTTTGTTTATTAAGCATTATCGCGTCACTTTGCATACGTTTACGTTTCTATATTCACTCACACACGAATGAATCAGCAAAGCTTTTGCTTAAATCTTGATAGAGCTTGCAATTTCATTAATTAATTGCTATTGCTAATGCTTCAATGTACAAAACATTAGTTGCTGAAAACTAAGAAACAAACTGGTTGACTTGACCGCGAGTGCTATATTTACTCATCCGTTTATTTAGATTCGGCAACGAAAATGGACAGTACCTATTATATATGCTCTCTGTGGTAAGTTCGCGGATAGTTCATAACTCTTGTGGGAGCATCAGTAGAATGCAAAACTCGTAATGCGCCGAGGCACATTCAATGAGGGGGCGAATATTTAAAGTGCTGCGATGTATATAACTCTGGCCAAACATTTCCACGACCAAATAATATTTTCGTTTCCACTTGAAAGCGGTATGCATGAATCTACAACTGAAATGACTTGCAATCATTGTGCTTTCTTTATTTTTTGTCGTTTTTCCACGAGATTTATTATGTCAATAATAATATTATCATTATTATTTTACGTAATCAAGTTAGTTTATTTTTCCTTTTATATAATATCTGTATTTCTTAGAAGAATTTTAATTAATATCTTCATGTAATGAGAATTAATACGAGTAAATAACTCATAAAAAATTATGAACAAATAATACACATTGATAATCCAAGAAAACGTTATTGAGAAGAATCATTTTTTTAAATTGTTATTCCATACTGGTATTTCATGTAATTCAAGCATTTTTAAATACTAAAACTAATTTCGTTATGGTCTATAATTGTAATATTGATGCAATAAATATTGTACTTTTACATCATATTTTTACTATTAAAGGTTAAGTTAAATACAAAATAATAATATAGTCGTTTCTAATATTAAATGGTTTTATTTTTTAACTGTATATGTAGACAGTATCAAGTACAGTATTAAAAAAGTAGCCTCTGGCATTGATCAAAGAAATCAATAAATCAATGAAGCAAATTCATAAAATCGTAGTTAATTTTAAATCTTATTATCTCAAAATAATTTGAATTTGTATGCTCGTCTTTGTACAGATTATTTCTTTGAGGTACCCGAGGAGCTGCACTTCGAAGTAAGTTCATGTAAGTTTCAATTTGGTGGGCTGCGATAAGAAACCTTCCTTCCATGTATTCTAATAGCGAATTATTTTTCCTCTTACACGTGCCTTGCACCACAGGATCTTTCTTACCTTTTCTTCTTACCTCCCGAATAAGTCAGAACGCCCAGCGCATATTATTACCGGCAATTACGTGTAATCGAGCTCGTTATGGTTTCAAATACAACCTCGCGGGCGGGAAAAAGAGATGAGGAAGAAAGAGAAAAAAAAAGAAAGAGAGAGAGAGCGAGAGAAAGAGAGAAACACAGAGAGAGAGAGCACGATGGAAAACCAGAAGTTCAAAGAGGAAGGTGAAGGTACAGGAAAGGAAGCGGTGAAAGAGGTAGCACGCGAAACAGCGAAGAGAAGAGAGAAAGAGAAGGAAAGAGAAACTGGCTAGGTGGCAGCTGCGGCGACTGCTGCTGTTAATGGGAAACGAATTCACGTTTCCCGGGAATTTTTTTATTCATCGCTCGCAAATTGTTCCTCTTCTGCTGCCGGCTGCGGGAATAGTCTCAACCTCGCGCCCGTCCACTCATTAACGCGCCTGCGAAGAAGCGAGCGAGAAAAGCTCGTGTCTTTCTCTCTTCCCCTGTTTCTCTCTCTCTCTCTTTCCCTCTCTTCTCCGTTTGTCCGGTGCTGTAACGAAGCTGCACCGGCCCGAGTCCATTAGTTCGTTAGGACGGCGCGATTTTATTCCGGTCGGAAGAGGGAGCCGCGGTGCCGCTATATAGGAAGAGTCGTCGCGGTATAAGGAAAAAAAACACGCGAGTTGCTAGAGAAGACGGGTGGTGAGCAAAAAGTAAAATACAAAACGTTGCCTGGTAGATTAGCATGAATTACTGGCAATGCGCGTTGACTTAGAAATTTTATTGCGTTACCATAATTATATGCGTCGAAGAAGTTAAATTCGTTAGAAAATGTTTAAGAGAGACTCGGATAGTGAGCGAGCAAGTAAACTAATGCTCGAATTTATGTTTAGCGTCTTTTTTTCTCTCACGTCTTCCAAGTACACTACTTCATGTTGTCATTTCATTCGTCCCGTTCGTTTTTCTTACCACGTGTCGCTAAGTAATCTATTGTAACTAGCCGTGCGTTAATTTGAGATCTTTGTTTTTTTCAGAAAGTTGTTTTTGTGATTCATTATTGGGGTAAGGTTCTTTTTCATAAATGATTTATATGGGACAGGAACCCGTCTGATACGATAGCGCTTAAAATTTTATCATTAAAATTTTTGTGATTAAAGAGAATTTATTTCTGGTTGATTATTAATTGTTATTTGTATGATTTTTTATTATATTTAAATTTGACTAAAAGTAGTCCTAAACAACAAGAACAAAAATATAGAGGGATTGAAAGTAAATGAGAGAGTTCTTGCACCGAATTATGGAAAATAAAGTAAATTTTACTGACTATTATCAAATGCATTTAATCGTACAAAAAAATAAATATTGAAACGTGAAAAATTATATGATAGATATTATAAAGATTATTCAATATTTGCGTACTCATGTTATTATTCGATAATAAAAATAGTATTTTTTTTCGAGAATAATTTTCAATACTCCATTTACAATAAATAAAGTTATTATTGAAAATGTTGTTGTTATAAAAGTGCAGAAATTGTATCACAAAAAACAAGAATACAATCATTTATAAGTTATATGATATTTTATTATTCGGTAAAAATTGTAGGTCAAAAATATTGTTTCTTTTCGCGTAAACTTTTTATTTTTTGGAGTAATAAATTACGTTTAGAAAATTTAAATGTATAGCTATATTTACACTGGATATTAATCTTGCTGTTCGCAAGAAGTTATTTTATTTAATAACAACAGAATCTTTTTAAATTTCATACTTTTTATAACATAAAATAATTAACTTTAAGATCAATAGTTTTCTTTCGAAGTGAATAATTGTAATTATAATTTCAACATGTGATTCAAATTTTTAAAACATGAATTTAATATTTCAGATTTATCTGCCAAAACCTATGTTTAATTTATCGATGAAAACTTCAATGAAGTAATGAAGTGCAAGGAAATATTTTTATTGGAAATTGCTTCTTTACAGCAAAACACTCTTTTCAGCGTTTGTTTTTTAATCCAAGAGTACTTAAACCGGCGTGATAATCCTCTTAAGAATTTACTTTCAATAGTCCATTTATCGAAATGTTCTCGCATTAGTCCGCTCACTCGCCGCTTACACCGGATATTATAATATCGAATCGGCAGCAACCGTTTGCTCTAGCCTATATATACAGATACACACAGTAGCCTCCCTCCCGTTCCATGCTGCCGTTACCGCAACGTCGCTTCGCTTTTCGCGGTTTCCTGAGTTTCATTTAAATCTCGAAATGTGTCGAGAGCGTAGCCTCGACGTCAGCGGCCCTTACGCGAGCTTGTGCGCGCTTTCTTTCCTATACTCTCGACTTCGCGCAAACGCCAACTTTTGATCGAGTTTCGTTTTACCGCATATCGCGCGAAAACTGTCAGAACCTGGACATAGAACGCGCGGGAAGAAAGTATGTGGCGCGATGTATCGGAAGAGTTAAGATTTCGATTGATTTCTTCGCGAAAATGTTTCGCGAGGGCACGCGGATTCTGGGGCGAGGGCGAAGTATGAGACTTTCGCCGTAGAAGAAAGTCAATGTTGAGAGATTTGTTATATTTTTTCGGGGGCTTATATGAGATAATCTAAATGCATATTTATTGTTTTAATAAGAGTAGAAAACGTAATATAATTCATATTTTTATTACTTGGGTACCACATGATTATGTGAGTAATTCATATGCAAACAATAATAAAAATGATTTTTTTTCCATCAACGCAAATACTATATTATAAATAAATATTATAAATTGACCTGAAACACAATGCTTTCGTTATTTGATCTTTTCCTAGATAAAAATCAATTAAAAATTACATTCATTTATATTAATTGATATGTGTAGGCAATTTATGCCATGTTTCAGGTTACAACTTATTTAAACTTATTATTGAAAATTCAGAAATTCAATTGATTTTAATCTTTTGTATCCTCTGTAAAATTCTTGCAATTCTTGTAGAATTATTCTGCGTTCATTCAGTTTCATCCTCACATTAAATCGGGTCGAAGCTTTAATAAAAGAATCGAACTGAAATAAAAGAAAACACGGGTTCTCTTGGTATCGAGCTTCAAGTAGATGCAGAATGGAAGGCCTTGTAATTATCAAAAATTATGCAGAACCAGTGCCGCGGAGTTTTAATTAAACTTTTGTAGTGCAGCGATGAAAATTCCATAAGACAATCTGGTAGCAGATAGCAGCAGCAGCTGTTTTTGTTATCATTGCTTTACAATCGCGCGGGCGCGTGCACAACTCTTCAGAATGCCGCCTGATTACTTCAAATGAAAACAGGAGTAAAAAAAACTTTTATTAACGAAAGACCCCGTCGTCGTCCCTCGATCGCCTTGTTTTTAATCACGCGCGTCCTCTCCCTGTCAACGACGTCTCCCTTGAAAAGGGTCACGATTGAAATTCAGCAGCGGATCGAAGTCATTTTCTCTGCCTCGCATTCTCTTCGCGTTCTCTACTTGCAACGCTGTCTATACGGCGAGGATAATTTTGTGCATAGACGCATCGACCAGCGTTGAGGTAGCGAGTAGAGGTTTATCAATTTTTTTATTCTTCATAAAATTTTCCTTTATTTTTGTCACGTTTTCGCATAAAAACCAAGCGATAAAGCCGGAAAGTGTAAGGCAGAATCAAAACGAAAAGGGGGATATTTGTTGTATCCTTTATTACGGCTTCACCTCATTTTGATCCACTGGTCTGCTAGACCGGTGGAGAGGTCTCTCTCTCTCTCTTCCCCCTGGCGAATAATGGAACTTGATAAAACCCGCCGAGAGAAATGAGCCAAAGCGAAAGAGAGAGAGAGAGAGAGAGAGAGAGAGAGAGAGAAAGAGAGAGGATGAGAGCCGCGCGACAGTGGAAGCTAGGGGACGGAAAATGCAGAAGCGGGAAAGAGCGAGGCAAAAGGAGAGGTTCGAGGATCGTGAGAGAGAGAGAGAGAGAGTGAGAGAGGGGATGGAAGGGAGCAAGAGAGAGATGCAGCACGCGCGTGCTACTGGGCCAACGCTGACTACTATAACACTGCGCGACGAGGTACGGAGAGAATGGGCTCGCGAGGGCAAAATTATCGCGGTTATTGGCCAGAGTAAAATCCTCACGGCCAAGACCGTAAAACCGTTTTCGGAGAGACCGGGAAATCCCCCTTTTATGAATGTGGCGGGGTGGAGCCGAGATAGTCTCGACCGGAGAATGAGATAGAAACGCCGAGGGACGGTGGGGAAGGCAGGCAAGAAGAAAGAGAAAGAACGGGAGACAAAAGGATGAGCGTCAGCGTTTGGACTGATTAGGTACATTCTTTTCGCGAATAATCTATAATTCCGATCCGCCACGGTTTTATTCAGTCGCGGTCGCTGAGCGCGGCGAGTGTTGATGAGTCGGCGGTGCCCTGCGGCCAAAGCCAGATGACGTTCCGATTCTTTTGTGCTATCTCGATCTTATTTCAAAAGATTTATTTTAAGTCGGCTTTAATTTCCTTTTGTCGCCGTCGTCGCGTAGCCTCAACTGTAAAAACGCATCACAGTGTCCGCCGGGGCTTTTAATCACTTTTTTCTTACTGCGCTAACAGTTAATGCGCGAGTCCACTCTGTTATTGTGTATCTATATTCAACTGGAGTTGCTCAAAAAATAAATTGCATAATGACTATTCCAGTCAATTTATCGTTTCGAGTATTTAAAATTTATCAATGAATACTGTTAAACTACTTTCATAAACTTTTTAAGAAGTTATTTAATATGTGACCTATTCAATGATTTGTGCATAATAAATTTTTTAAATCTTATATATTTAATGGATCTTTTAAAATTTTCTTATTAACACGTTAGATATAACTGATAAGTAAATATAAGAGAGAGTAATCAATTATATTTGAGTATTATTGTTGTTGTAAATATAATTAGAACATGCACAACAGTTTTTGGAAAAAATTGTTTGATTGAAAATTCACCACGTTAATATAATGACCTACAAAGATTCAGAGTTTCATTATTTCATTATCGCAAAAACTGTATTTATTTAAAGTAATTTGTGTTTCATTTGCAATACATATTAATCTGTCAAATTACATATTAAATTCATTCATTATCAGACATCAGTGCATATACCGATTTGCGTAGAATGGTGAAGGAAGTGCTGGTACGTAATAGCTAGGTCTCGTTGCACTGGCTACCTGACATATGCAGATATCAAATTCGAGATAGTCGTACAGTTGAACATCGTAACCTATGTCAGTCTGACAATAAATCATGGCTTTAGACACTACACGAAAATGGTCATGTTTATCAAACATTTGCGCATTATTGAATTAACAGTAAATGTTGAACATAGGCTGTGAACAATTTTATGACTAAATATCTTACTTAGAAAAGCATTTGTTGATATTAAATGTGCAAAAAAATATTATATCGTACTGTATCACCATTTACAAGTATTCAAAGAAGTTTCATGATAAAAAATGTAATATAATGCGTGATAATAAGATGTATCTAATAATACGTTGTGATGTTCAATAGACATATGCATAGTTACACGTTCCGAATAAAATGATTAATTTTATATGACTCGATTCTCCGATAATTAAGATATAATCATTTCGTTTTCAAGATCCAGACGTGGATAAATCGAGCAATCGTACATTAACTGTAAAAAAATGAAATTTAAACGTGCTATACTAACAATAAGTATCAAACCAGAGGATTTACTTTTCGGGTTGCTGAGTTCAGTTTTCATAAAGAAATTATCTTTAGGATAGTAGATTTTTGTAAACGTATTATTTTGTTAAAATCCAGTTTTTTATAGTAAAAATTGACAAGTGAATATACATCAAAAGTAATAGTTACGCAATAAAAATGTCAAATAAGTGTCAAGTAATGTAACCATTTTATCGGCTTCATTTATATTGGTTGGGGCCGTAAATGAAAACTATAATTAGAAAATGTAATTATTTAAATGCTCATCTCATTTCACCCTTTTAAATCCATTGAAAGCTTTAGGGCCATTTGAATAATAGCTTCTGCGCGATTAATTAAGAATCAGGAAGGTAACACATTAGCTTTTAGTGTAATAGACATTCAAAAAATGCCTCGTTGTTGGATATACTGATGCTTTTAAAAATCCCCAAAATGTACATATTAGAACGCGTTATTGTAGGTATTTTTAAAAGCTTAGCGAGGTTGCACGCTGCGCTCCATCAGCGAACGGAACTGTCACCAGACATGAAAGTCTCTCGCTCGCGTATATGTACTCTGCTCTTTTTCTCTCGGTGCTTTGGATTTAATGGGCTTCCGCTAATTCTGTGTAACACCAAATTGTAACTGTCGAGCGTCGTTACATTGTGCTCTCACCGACCGCGCGCCCCGGAATAGCTCGCCAACCGTTCGACGAGCCCAATCTGCAATCCAATTTTCGGTATTACTTTACCTCCATATGGAAAGTCCGGCGTTCCTCGTCGAAAGGATTTTATTGTATTTCACACGCTTTTTCACACATAGACCTCTATTTATACAAAATAAGCTTTACGAATATTTTACATGAAATGCCTGAAAAATACATGCGTGCTCTAGTAAAGTCGTAATCGATTCCTATTCATAAAGAATAGTTTTTCTTTTGATTGCAAAGAATTTTGTTTTCATTTTTTCTGTATTGTATATATTTGTTTGATAAGAATATTATTCGTGGAAATGAGACATTTTGTAAAATTTTTATAAACAGATGGTGTTATATGTGCTTATAGCATAGGGTTAGATCTAGCGATATAAAGATGAATCGAAGAAAAAAACGTGTAGGTATCAGTAGCTCAGTGGACAGAACGTCCGTTGCGAAAACGGAAGGCCCGTAATTCCTCGCCGAGTCAGATAGTGTCGTTTTTTTATCGAATCATCCTCCATTTATTTATTTGAGAGTTATCACTCATAGCATTGGTGTATCAAACATTCGCTTGTCTATAGAAATGGAAATACGTGGGTATGTCCGCGCCCACTCTTATGCAAAAGCTTCGCCTACAATTTTAAATATTTGTTTTTGCCATCGTGAAAAATGTTGGACTCAAATACTAGTACAATAAGACTTAATTGTAGACTATGAGCTCTACAATTTAGTTTATGCAAAGTTTATTAAAAGTTAATTTTTATGTCATGGCAAATGTTGGTTTCTTTGACTGCATTTGAACTTTTTCAACGGAGAATTAATTCTACTAAATTGTTTCAGAAGAAACAATATTTGTTAAATCCAAAGTTAAACCCAGGAAACTATTTCTTTTGCTTTGTGTATGTGTTTCCATTTCTACATTTTAGAATTGATTCTTTCCTAAATAGAAGATAAAATAATCTCTTTTAATTTTGACTTCAGTATTTTAAATCTCTCTGAGAAATACGTCGAACTTGATACTACAGACATACATTTATCTATTTATAAACCGTCAAAAAACTGCAATAAGCTTTTTAAAAATTCAAATCATCTTTTTCATCATAAATTTTTGAGTTTTTCGGTATAAAAATTTTCATGGCTATGAACATATAAGGCTCTTTTGCGTAACGATCGCGTATTAATCAAAGACTAATGAGATAAAAATCATTTTACTAATGTGAGATAAAATATAACTCTAATACCAATTTACCAGAGATTTCTTCAAATTATTCATTTTTTAATAGTTCAATAAACAGATTGAATGTCTATAATTTTAATAATGCAACCAGGAATTATTATGTTTTGACAAGATTTACGTTTTTTATATTTAAATTAAAATTTTACATCAGAAATGAATTGTTCGAGGAAAAAGGAAAATTTATATTTCCGATCAAAACAAATTGTTCAATATACAATCATCGGAAATCATATAGAATATGTCAGTCGATGTATAGTATATAGCTTGATAGATTTGGCGAGTTATCATAATATATTTTACTTGGTCAATGTTTCTGAAATCGAGAAAACAAAATGATTAGGCAGGTTTATTCTGTCGAAAAATTAAAAGTATGAGACTACAGTAAAACTGGACACTTTTAAAAATCGTTTAGTTATTATATGTAAGTATACATTAAGAGAAAAGAATAATATCAAAGTAGGTTCAGTACACGTTTTATTGTTTATTCATAATAGCTTTAATTGCCGTAACGAGGCTTTCTCTTGATCTGATTTATTAAGAAAGAACTATTATGCGAATGCATTTGGGCACAAGAGAACGGAGAAATTTGATGGAGAGTTCTGTTTGGTAGATAGTTGATGTGCTCACCGCTAGATGGTGTGTACCTAGCTATTCTCACAAATGACATGCTGAGTCACCGATTTACGTAATAACAAGGCCACGTAGTTAAAAATTTAGTTACTCCACCTAGGGTATGAAGAATTGTCCATTGGCAGCTCCACTCACAAGTCTCATTAAACAACCCCCGTTGAGTCTGCATATTTAAAACAAATGATTATCATAATCTTAAGTTTTAATTAAGAAGCGATAAAGAGCAGAATTACAATATGATGACGATAGCTACAGGGGCTAGTTAGTAACACGTCTAACTTGCGAAGTGTCGATTCTGGTCCAAGCCCGTATCCCCATATTTTTTATTATTAAACGTTGCGATAGCTGATTCGTAACAGTAGTGTAATAAAAAAATTTGAAAGGAACTATTACTATAGCTTTTGATCAATTAAGAAAGAACTAAACGTTTATAAGGTTTCTACTAGTATCTTAAACTGTTACTGATTTGGGCTGGGAAAAATATAATGTATAGTTATAAATAAAAGTAACTGTATCGAAAAAGGTGTGATTAAATTAAATCTCTATTCGAGTACAAACTTCATTAAATTTATTAAACTAATGAAATAGTCAATTAATTTGATATATTATTTTTATTTTAATACAATTTTTTAACTGTTTGTATTCAAATACAAGTGTTATCGAGCCAATCAAATTTTCCTTAATGTATTCCACACAACTAGCATTATAT
>JAWWEQ010050171.1:0-12072 GCA_035583055.1 Torymus tubicola
TCCAATCGCTCGCTAGAGACGGTGGGTTTGCGCGCGTTATCTCAGAGTCGTTAGCGTTTGCTGGTCGACTCTGAGATGCACCCCCTCCCCAGGCTCGTCCACGGGCCGCTGGAGGTGCCGCTGGATGTAGTGACAGATCCAAATTTGGCATATTGGATCTGTCTCTCGCCGTTCGTCTCTGTTGTTGGCCATTCGGCGGTAAGTCCTCTTCCGGTCGCCGCGTGGGTGTGGAATCTTCTAATGTAACCCTTCTCGTCGACGTTTCCGAACTTTCCAGCCTCGTGCTGTGCCCAACGGGGATTGGCGTAGCGCTGATGACCGAATTACGAAGCAATTCCTCGATGATTCGAATTTTAGTGTCTACGGCTATCATGTCATACTTTGTATGGGATGAAAAGAGACGGTTTTACCACAAAGTTGAAATAACTTATAAAATGGCATCCGTTTGAAGATGGGTTGAAAATAAAATTTCTGTTTCTCTAGTATTTTCGTTTTATAATTGTTTTAATTTTTATTATTATCAATAGATTACCTTAAATAGGGTGGTGAACCCATTTTTCCAAAAGTCCACAATAATTATTGCGAACCCATTTTAAAATTCAGTATTGGGAATGCGCATTAATATTAACTTCTTCGCTAAGAATTTAGTACTTTAATAATAAATGAGTTTTATTGTCACAATACTTCAGAATATAAATCATATTTACTTTTTTAAAAGTATTATAATAGTTCTTTTAGTTACTAGACCGTAAAGTTACATTTTGCAGACCTCGTGAAAATCGTTGGTCAAGAATCAAGGATGCACGAGTTTCACCCGATCAGTAAAATTTTACGGTTGAGTAACGAACATTATTTTTTGTCATACATGTCCCTAATGCGGCCGCAAAATAAATCGTAAAATATGTAATTTTGGGACACGTATGTCATAAACTCTTATCTGACAGATACTTCTAACTTCATGTATATAATGTATATATTTTTGTAGGAACTTTAAGTAAAGGTTCTAAAGAATATCGAACACCGCCAGCTGTAGCACCGCCTCAAGTACCGAGTCATTATGCTCCGAATTTCCCTCTTGGGCATCCCAGACGTGACAGAGGACCGGGCTATAGTACACTGCCGTTACATACTCATACTACACAACCATCCACCAATTTGAGTTCTCATAGTCACGTTGTATCTCCACCCCAAATCGGGACAGTACATCCATTACAAAGTCACGTACAAAGTTCGATATCGAATCCACAGAATATATGTTCATTGTCATCGACCACATCGTATAGTCAAGAGGTTCATTCCCATATGCCTCGTAAGTAATTTTATTTATATACTTTCTATTTGTTCAAGAAAACTTAAAAAAATATTGTACTTAAAATTTTTGCCCAGCAAATCGCGATTCCATCGAAGTTTTAATTATATATTTTGACCTTTAAAATCACAATTTTCTTGATGAAAAATCTCAAATGAACATCTTATTTGTTAATGATTTTCATAAAAAATTTTTGCTAAAAAATATGTCTCATATTCTTTCCAATATTTTTATATCAAATGTCCTTGTGAGTTTTTCTATCAAAAATTCTTAACCTTAAAAAAACTCAATTATTTAAAATGTAGACAGCCTAACTCATACTACATAAATTTAAACTTATGAGAACGTGGGTTGTTTGTGTGTCCGTGTGTCTTCATACTTGCAGTTGATTGACATGATATTTAGAAAAACCGCATTAAAACAGATTGGTTAAATTATTTTTGTTTTACATTTCTGTATTTCATCAGTGTACCCAATAGTATATACAATTTAGAACGGTGTTTGGTTTAGGCGCAAAGAGCTTGCTTTCTAAAACAAACATCGCTTAGGACTCATTTTCGATTCTCCGCTAGCACAAATTTTTCGGAGGCATTTTCTCAAAAATGTTTTTCCGTATTTTTTCGGTGGCGAAGAGTGAACCTGGAGCCTGGAGTTGGTGGCTGAAACTCTTGTATGCACCTGATCCGTGAGCCGGATTGTCTAAGTACAATGACTGCGCTGAGCGTATGAGTACCGTAAGGTTGATTCCACTGCGGATTTCGCTCGAGAGATTCACCCAACTTATAAGGTGAAGTCTGACGGTGATTAGATCGGTAAAGCTTGGATTAATTACCCGTCAAATCGGGTCGGAGTCCCAGATCTTTACCGATTGATACAAACACCACTGTTTCACACATGTGCTTTGTTTACCAACACATCATAGAGCTTTGTCATTGATTACCACCTCAAGAGAGCAGAAACAGGGTAACGATAGATAACATAGAAAAAGAAATAAATACATGCAAATTTCATTACAATATACGTAATTAAAATAATAAATTTTGCACTGCAACGTGGCCATTTATGACCAAACTTCTGAGTAGTCTTTTTTTACGTATTTTTTCGCTGAGCACAAATCTTTAACTCGAAATTCATAAATTGTAAGGGTTCGTAGGATAGGTCGGGATAATCTAGGAATAAGTCACCTAAGTGCAATGGTGACGATAGTACATATCATATAAATTCGATGTCCTCGATGATCACACTGCGGCACACTCCTGATGCCGTGACTAGTCTTCGGTGATACAGGTTATTATTAATATAATTACAAACTAATAAATCATTAATTGAAAATGAGTAAATAAAAAAAAAAGAAAACGTAATAATAAAAAGGCTGGCTTTAATTCAAAGTAAAAAATAAAAATAAAAAAAAATTAAACAAAGCAAAGCAAAACAAAGCAAATTACTATTAATGATATTAATGATAACAACGATGTTAATAATAATAATAATAGTCGTGTGCAACTCTAAGTATTAAAAAAAAAAATAAAATGAATAAAAAGAAAATGATCTTCAAGACGTGGTGAAAAGGAATGGGGAATGGTTGTTGGATACGTCCGGCAGGTTGAATGAACACAAGAAATATTTGCGATGATACTGAAGTGATCAAACTTTATTGAAAACCCTTACTTGGGCTAATTTTCAATTGTTACAAGAGAAAAAAATATATATATATATATATATTTATAAATTTCATAAAAGAAAACCCTTACTTGGGCTAATTTTCAATTGTTACAAGAGAAAAAAAAAATATATATATATATATATATATATATATAAATTTCATAAAAGAAAAATAATTTAATTTTATAATGATAACAAAAGAAACAAAAAAAATAGAATAATATATAATTCAGTAAATCCGCGGTATTAATCTATTCTGGTCCTCGATGACATATATATCATTCGGGAGGGACAACCTATTCCCACGCGTCGCACTATAGAAATTTTTAAACGAATTTGAACGAAATCAAATATCTCGCGACCTAATAAACATAGACAAATAATTCTGAGTAAAGGAAAAATGTTCCGATTCATCAGACATTAATTTTTGACCTTCAAATCGAAGGCCAAAGTCCCAATTTTACGACAAAAAATGCTGTTTTTTCTATTTTAACATAATTACACCATTTTTTTCTAAAAAGTAATTAGTTAACCATGTAGCCCTTTCAAAAAGAAAAAAAATATGACCTTCAAAACTTTTTTTTTTTAGAGGTCAATGAAATAAAGAAGATCGAAGTAACGAATCACCGAATTTTTCGAGATCGGCTCTATGTATTTGAATCGAATATGTAGTATTCGAAAGAGAATTAAAATACCTATATTTTCTAAAAAAGTTTCTAGCTATCACGGTTCTTTTATTAATTATTAACCAAAACGTAAACATTTAAAAATCAAAAAAATGAGTTTTGTATGTCAACCGATTACTTTTATGAAAATCTTTTCCGAGGTGTGCATTATGCGTTTCTCACAAAATGAACGAACCTGAATCTACATTCATAGCTTTCCAGTGAAAAAGGATCATAATACAAAATTCGTCACCAACTTGTTTAGGAGTAATTTTATTTACATAGATTTTTATCAAAAAAGTTTTTTTTTGCGGTACAATTTACACGATTAAATTAGATCAATCATCATTTATCATTTCAAGCCCGTCCTCTTCAGAATCACTCCATTCGTCAAAATCCACTTCATCAGATGTTGACTGGAGAAGACTAAAAAATGTTATTTATTAATTTTGATAATAAAAGTGATATGTATTAAATGTTTATTTCAAATACTGACTTTGTCTGTATGTATTTCTCAACTTCAGCTGAGATTTGATGTTTATGAAGAATGGCTATTCTCTTTTCTATACCGATTAAGGATATTACAGGATCACTCGTCTCAATCGCTCTATTATATAGATCTAATATACGATTTTTCCGGGAACTTTGACGACAATGATTCTTTGTGTTTGATCTAAAATACTTGTGCCATGATTCTAGCCCATTTTCAGCAAAGTATGCCATACAAAGAGAGAAAGTTTCGGCAATTTGACACCCATGTATCAAAAGTTTATGTTGGGTTCATTTTTGCGCATGGATATAACTTATAATATAATTTATACGTATCCCAAGGAAATGCTTTCATTTTTTCTAAATTTAATGGTTTTTTGCATTTAAATGCTGCGAGAACTATTGCTATATTTTTAACCAATTGTTTGTCAAGTTCTAATGCTTCCGCAAAAGCAGATGGATCTGTAAAACATAACCTAGCTACGTTACCCGTATTGGTTGTCCCTGTACCTTGGAGTAATTGATCCGCTCGGATGGTAAATTTTTCATACAATTTCTCTTTGACAACATTTTCTCTGTGTTTGTATTTCTCTAAAAAATTAAAATATTATATAGTAAATAATCTATATGAAAAAATAATTGTTTCTCGTACGTATTTTTATCGCTTTTGCAGGAAAATTCAGAAAAGTCACGTACATGCTTGAGTTTGATTCTTTTTTATATCATCGTTATTATTTTACTTTATTATTAATTTATTTAATTATTGCCATTACTATAAAGAAATATTATCATTATCTAATGTGACTATTAATTGATAATTATAATGTACCGTACATTTTTATTTTATTTTGAAAGGTATGATCCAATCTTATATATAATTATATAAGCGTAAATAAAATCTAAACGTAGCATCGCAAAATAAGATATTGTTAAATAAGATATGTATGAAAAAAGGTATAATTATAAGGCTAAATGAAAGCTATAAAATATAAAAATTTTGGCATATTTTAAGTAAAAAGTTAAAACTATAATAATTGCTTTAAATTATAAAATAATTTTTTAATGGGACGATAAATAAGAAATAATATATTGCGGTAAAGAATAATAAATAGTCCATACCTTTGTCTTTGTCAGTTCTGTCCCAATGCTTAAAAGGCTTGCGGTAACTTATGTTCATTAAATGTTCGAAGGCTTTAATCTCACAATGCAGAATACCCAACCCATATTTTACTGAATCTTCTTTTGGTGTAAATTTATTGTTTAAGTTACTGAATGCAGATGTTGTAAGGTTACAGCCTGGGCATCTTAACGAAGACGGATTGTCAGTGATAGTATTCAAACACTTTCCGTCGAATAAAGTATGGAAAACTTCATATTTTAAACGTACTGATTTTCCATTTGACAAGGTTAAGGTATATGAAGAAAGAAATTTTATTTCTTCAAGTAATCTCGCGTACTCTCTTTTCGTATTTTCAGGACTTTCTTTCTCATAACAAAGTCTCTCAGGTCTAAATGATCTAACACTCATGGGGGTTGGGTTTATCCAATTGTACTCACTATTTCTTGAGTCAAAAAGCTGAATCACTCCAATACAGGTAACAAAGAGTGATACTTGAGCGTTTTTATTTTCATACTCTTCTCTTTCGAACTTTTGCTGAGGATTTTTATGACACGAAGAGCTATCAAATCCTATTTATACACGTATTTTTAAGTTACGATGTTTCATCAGACCAATCAAGTACTATTGCTTCGCACAATCGCTCACCAGTAATATTGAGCAGCTCTTGCAAAGTAACACAGACCTCAATATCATTTATTGTTTTATATTTACGTGGATGGAACTTTTTTTCTTCTTCAAGTATAGTTGGATAACTGGGATAAATATTGTATCCTAATCCTTTTGTATCAGAAATTATTGCTTCATATTGACTTTTGGTGTAATCATTTGTTATAAAAAAAGCTAAGGCCGAACTGGGCGTATGCCTTTTTGGAAGATGATCTATTTCTTGTTCTTGACTTTTCGAGTTTATTCGCTTGTGTGCGATAGATATTACTGCAGCATTGTAGTTGGGATCATTGAGCAGATTTTCAGCTCGATTATGTAAAGTTGTTCGAGATGTATTTTCCAACTTTGTTTTTTTCGACCACTGTTGATGTTAAGTCGAGAGACTTTTTTTGGTCCACCTCTTCCTTTGGATTGTTTATTTTTGTTCTTATTTTTTCGATTCATATTTAATCTCTAGCTAATATCAAAAATGTTTTTATTAATTATGCGTAAAAATACACCGCCTACTAGAAACATTTTATATTCCGGCAACTATACATAGTGCAAGACTTTTCTTCAGCTCATTTTAAAGCTTTTATTATTTATCGTACAATACATTTTAGTTACTTTTTTTTTATTATACAGTTTTGTAAATTTTGATAATTTTTATGGTTCAAGTAAACCTCTTGAAATTCTGCGAGAAATTGAAGTAGTCTTATAAAACTAAAGCCATTGTAAAGAAGATCACTAGAAACTTAAAATTTGTTTTTGAAAGTTATCGTGACGAAAATTTTAACGGAATTATGACTATTTCTACAATAAAATTGCGTTGTTGAAAAATATTTGTGTAAAAAAATATATATTGTATGAAAAAATATTATAGAAAAAATGATTCTTTCGATGAATAATAAATAATAAATTTTTTTGATCCTTTCTAGAAAAAATATTTCAAATTTGTTTGAAAATATTAATTTAAACTTACCTTTACTTTATGTCACGGCCATACGTTAAATTCAACTAGCTTTATACATATATATTATCAAGTGGACACCAAAATTAAAATTCGTGTCGTAATATAAGTATTATCAGATTAACCCTTTATAATGAACACATTAAATCAAAATATTGGCAATATCGTTTCAAAATAATAGGGAAAGTTTCAAAGAGATTATATCTGTAGTTCCAAGGTAGGAAAAAAATGTCAAATGTCTCTTGAGCGCATAGTTAAGAACAGAGGTGAACAACAAAGTCACGCACGTTTGTAAGCACTTCATATATTAAGTACTATGGAAATGTAGTCCCAGTATCCGCAACTACATAAAAAACTTGTCTTAAGGACGCTCTTGCATGAAAATTTACGAACTGGGATATAACATTTTCAATAGTTCAAGATGTGCCGAATCATGTGGTACTTTTATTTTCCCCTATAACCGTATAAAATTTTGAGAAATTAACGTTCGAAGTTGTCATCTTTTACATGTACTCTTATGGGACTGCGAGAAAAAAGCAGTAAAAAACATATGACTTTAAAGATTAAGACTTCCTCTTTCAAACCACACCTTGTAAATTATAAGTAGCCTTGGGAAATTTCGAGATATTTTAATTATGAACACAATTAGCAGAAGACACATGCACGAAATGCACGAAAGCGAGAGAGACAGAACGACGCGCATGGTATAGTTTGTGCTCTTACTGAGCGCACAAACTGTATTGCCGTGCAAGAGCGTCATTAAAGCAATACATCTAATTTTGAAATTTATAATTATTGAAATTGTTATATTGAATGTTTATTTCATTTATAAACGTAATAAAAATATGTATTAAATGTTCTTTTGTTCATTATTGAGCAAAACTTTATAAATTATGGGACCACAAAAGTTATACTAACGCTACAGTTTTCAAAGAGCGTTTATTATTCTTTCTTTTAAATTCATTACTTTTTGAAATCAAAATAAATCATGTAATTGAATAAAGTAGAACTTTAAAATGATTGACAGTAACCAACAACTTTCATATGTCCTGCTGAAAAATATAATATTTTCATACCATAAGTCATTATAAATATATAATGTGGACAATTTGTTAATTACTCTCATTTTTTATTTAATTCTGCTAGAAATAGATGCTCGATATTCGATTTGCTCTAAATATTATTTTGATTTTTTATTCAAGTCATCGGAGAGCTAGAAATAATTAAATAAATTAATAATTGTTATTCTATCTCACTCGCACTTATATTATTTCCCATCATGCTATCCTTGTTTAATGTTGTGCCAGAAAACACGTGGCTGTTATCCAGGTTCATTCACTCTGTGATCATAGGTCCTACCTATAGTACGTCTATTAGGAATCTACAATGGTTAGGCGCGAGATTCAAAATTAGTTATATTAAATTAGCTGAAATCAGGTTAGTTGTCATCTTATAAATTAACCCGGGTTCAGTCTTGCTCATATATACTAAATTTGTTAATTTTATACATGATCTAAATTAATTACTGCACAATGGAAATTTGAAGTTTGAATTTCACGCCGTGACTGTTAGTATTGGGGCGCTCACTTGAACTCTTAGAGTTAAGTTCCCGTCAGTTCGGTTAGGTGGCGCGTCAAGTACTATTTCGGTGATTCAGCTCTATGAGGGATTTGTGTCGGTTAAACAGAATTCCCGTATTAGGCTTATTAATGTACGGCATTCGTGCCCGTTACAAAATAGGTCAAGAGAAAAGTTATTACCAAATTAATTGTTAAAAAATTTTAAAAAAGTAACTAAACATGATATCGTAACTTCAGAGGAGTTAAATTATTTCCATTTTTATTAAAAAAATACGACACTTTTAACAGAGTAAAATAAAATTAGAAAAAAAGTTGTGACAAAAAGGTGCAAATAACCTTATTTTTTAACGTTTTGAAAAAGAAATCGCTAGACGGTATATCGATTATTTTGGGTCATTGTCGATTTAGATATTAGACAAACAACGGAAAATAAGAAATTATGGCAATAACATTTCACTGTATTATTTATAAACATTTAAAACAGATCAAATTTTCAAAATTATGAATGCAACATAATTAATATCATTTTTTGTAGAAGATGTAGAAATGTGAAGAAAGCTGCAATATTAGACCCTAATGCTTAAAAAGTTCTGACTTTCTCCTAATAAGGTAAAAATATATTTACTATTGCCATAATATATAGTGCCAAAATTCTTCAATAATATGATTAGTGCTAATAATAGCAAAATTGAGTATTAACAACGATCCACCACTCCCTGATAAGCTCGGGAGTTCGACCAGGATTTGTGATAAAGGGTAGAGTACAGTCGAAATAATAAAAAATTCATTTTCTTTTTATTACAAAAATGTAATCTATAACTATTTAACTTTACGAAAAAAATATGTCTATACATAAATTTTATAATATAATATTTTATTTCATATTTTTTTTAAATTGTATTTGTTAATTTTTTTCTTGATTTTACACCATTTTTAGCATTATCTTAAAATTCAAATTCAAAGATGGTTTATCACTAATTTTTTTATATTTTTACGATTAGTATACTCTATAACATGTATTCCAAATACTAACGCCCGAATAAATTAACGATTTACGAGTACAGAGCAATACCAGTTTGTTTTAGAAAAATCAGTCAAATTTTCATAATTCAAATTTGAATTATGGTTTTCATGTAAAATATTTTTGAAAAAGTCTAAGACTTTTGTACAGTATATTATATAGTTCTTTACGCGTAGAAAATTTGTTTTCATTCAGATTTATACATACCCATACCCTATAGTATACAGTAAACAATCAAGCAGACGAAAGCTTATATGAGGCGTTTTACGTCAGACCCCCAAGCTCGGCGTGCAAGCACCGAATCATGTTGGTTTTAGCTTGGGTTTTTAGGACTAAAATGTACCTTAAAAAAATAATCACCCAATGATTTCGATGTATTTTTTCCTCAGCTTTCCAATGATGCTATTAGTTTTCCTAAATTTTCTAAATTTGACCTTCAAAAGCATAAAACGTGTTATATCTCAAAAACTATATTTTTAATATTTTTTTTGACCTGCTAGATCGATAGAGGAGTAAATTTTACATAGCAATAGACATTTTTTCCATAGCCGTTTTTAGATTTTTGCATGATGTTGTTCAAGAAACACAAGGCGCTCGGCCAGCCGCGGTGCCTGGCTCGCGCGGCTGTAGATTCGGCGCGCGACATCATTTATCTATACATTAATTATTAATTATAACAACACCGATAGGTGGCTGCCAGTGACATTTAGATGCTCTTAAGTTGTTATGCAACATCTAGTGCTTATATACGAGTGCTATTCAGCGTTAAAGTATTCGTTTTTTCGACTATTATCGAAACAACGGTTTCCATATTATCCTGTGTTACTGTGGTCCATCAATCTTCTTCAAGACAAAATTAATGCGATTCTTTTTCAATTGATATGTGTTTTACAAGGCAAATATGAGTTTTCCTTCACAATGTGTTAATCCTTTTGGGAGGTATAAACACTCTCAAGACTTGATAAATTTCCCAAAATCATTGACACAATCGTTTCTGTCAATACCAGATGGAGCGAAAATTTGTACTACGTGCAAAGTTTTATTATATAAAAAAACGGAAATCGGGTGAATCTTCTCTGATAACAAAAAAAGTTAAATCTAATTGTGAAGATGATGGTCATAAAGCTACCATAGCAGTTCTTGTGAATTTAAAAAATAATTTTCTCAGATAAAATCACAAGAGGAAACAACATTATTACTTTCCCTCGCTCCTAGATTTTGGTCTCGTAAAGATTAATGGAAAAATTAGGTTGTACGGAATGGGAAGCAGAAAATATAGAAACACAAATTACAAAGGGAAATTTTGACGGTACCAGTAAAAAATAAAGAAAAAGAACATCCCACTGAAACTAAAAATCTGGTGAAAAACTTTTATATGACGATATCAGTAAAATATTGCCTGGAATAAAAGACTTTATTTCAATAAAGTAAATTACTGGTGAACGCTTACACGTTCAAAAGAGATTACTTCTCGGTAATTTGAATGATGTTTATATTTTATTTAAAACTGAATATCCAAATATAAGATAGGCTATACAAAGTTGACGCAATTAAAACCACTACACTGTGTGCTGGCTGGAACTAGTGGAGCACATAATGTATGTGTATGCGTACGTTATGAAAATGTGAAACTTATGCTAGACGCAATTAATTTAAAATATTTGACAAGGAGTAGTGATTCACCATTAGAAAATTATGAAGATTGTGTAAATAAAATTGTATGTAGTCAACCAACAGATAAATGTTTCTTCGGTGACTGCTTGGATTGCGCAGCTAATTTTTCAAATCTCGAAGAAATAATAACAGAAAGTTTTAAAAATCATGTCATTCATGAAATTAAATACCCTTAATACAGTACCAATTATTAACTTTCTCGAAACATTAAAAAATCGATTAATTAAATTAGAAACGCACGATTTTTTTTGCTTAAAAACAAGCGCTTTTTCTTAGAAAATTAAAAGAAAATCTTGAAGATGGAGAGATTGCAATTTGTTTTAATTTTGCTAAAAATTACGCTTTTATTATACTAAATTCAGCTCAATCGCTTCATCGGAATAATAATCAAGCGACTATATTTACAGTTATAGTGTATTATAGAGATAATATAGGAGAGAATAATGATGAACTTAAACACAAAAGTGTAGCTATTATTTGTGACAACTTAAGGTAGTTCTATGAAGACTCGAGTCAAGTAAGAGGCCATCAAAATAAATTTAAAGATTTAATGTATGTTTATAATATTATAAAAATCAAATCTTGATTTTTAAGATAGTTTAATATACGTGACATCAAACTTCATTTGACATAAATTATTCTTTGTGTATATGTCTATGGTGTATGTAGTAGTTGAAAGACTGTGACATTTGTCAACGTCGCACAGTCAAAGTTACTCGTAGCGCAGCATGCCTGTTAAGGGGGTCTTACACCTATCCCAGTTTCTTTAATAAATGACTTGAAAAAAAAATTTAAAATATTAATACATAAAAAATACATATAAATATTATAAATCTAACTAATTATTGTTAAAAAAAAATAAAACCAGATCTCTAAGCCCATTTTAATAAGAGCTATGATTTTTTCAAAAAATAAAGTTTGGCGTAGACTTTCTCAG
>JAWWEQ010050172.1:0-12069 GCA_035583055.1 Torymus tubicola
GATAAAACGAGTGACCCTGAACGCTTAGGTGAAGGACTCTCCTCCTGGCTGCCAAATAGAGGGGATTTCATAAACAACCCACTCTGTAAACGCGCCGAGTAACGTGTAAAAATCCACCACGTTACAATAGTTACGTCTCTTTTTCTCTCCTTCTCTCTCTGTGTCGTACAAGTCCAATCGTGCACGCCGTACGATCGCCGCGCAAACCGCGGCTCAAGCGCCTCGCTTCGACAGCAGGGTTACAGGCATGCCAACATCAACGCGCAAACGCCCCGTCTCCAGCGGTTGTCCATACGTAGAAGGGGGAAAGGGGTGAGAACCACAACATTACCCAGACAAAAAAACAAATGCTTCGGTCGCTCTCGACGTTCTTAACTTTTACCTCCCCTTCTTTTGACCGTTGACTTTCAAGAATTTCTTGGAATTCAATTTTCGTTATAATACAAAATCTTTATATCTTTTACTTTCCAATCGCGATTTTCGCTGTTTCTATTTGTTTTCTCTAAAGACATGTTATTTATACATTCCGAATTGCAAAATATCAAATTTCACGACATACTCATTGTACGTCTATCCCGCTCTCTCTGTTTTTTTTTATTAAATTTCTAATAGCATCTTTGCTGTATTTTCTCTCTCTAAATTTAAAAAACAAAAACGTCGAAAGAATAAAAGATGAAATTACTTACAGTAAGAACTGACTACAGTAACCTAGTGCATCTCGCCATCCATGACGTCACAAGGCCCGCGTGGCCAGCCTTGCGCCCTTTGTCTTGCCGGTGAAGAAATTCACGTGCTGCTTCGATACAGCGGCCGGCAACTCTTTGTTGCTTCTTTATTTATGTGCAAAGTTGTGTAAGCACAGCTATTATGCTGACCCTTGAGTCCGTCTTGTGCCCCGAGCTCTTGTCACACACTTTAGAAACACTATTTCTTACACAAAGAACGAACTCTTTGAGCACGCTATTAAAAAAGCGGTGGTTTTAGCGACCAACATCACGGCCCATAACCTGATGGAATATGTGAGGTGGTTATAGAAATAAGACAGATCGGTTTAATATAATTTAAATACTCTTGGCTTTATTATAGAATGAATAGTAATCTCTTTCTTTATCACACGAGGAGGAACACATCCGTACACGGGTAGCTCGAGGACTAGTCTGGCGACTGCGCGCGCCGCTCGTCTCTACGGACAGCGCGCTTTTATCAATGCGCATGTGCACTACGCAAACGTCCCATACTCTTACAAATATAATTAAACATAGTTTGAGAGACAAGAAGCTCATCTCTTTCTCTCTCCACAAGTTTCTACAAAATATATCTGCTTGCAAAAAATCGTGAGAAAAGAATTTCCGACTGATCTCTAGACGTAATAAGAGTGATTCAGAGATTTTGTTCAACATCTTCTGCAGCTTCTGCAAAATTTTAAGAGGTGTTATAAGAGTAATATAGAGATATTGTTCGGCCTTTCCTGCAGTTTTTGCAAAGTTTTAAAAAATTTTAAAAAGTCCACCAGTCTATCGCGAGTATTTGGCAAGACACCAGCACTCTCTCTCTCTTACTATTATAAATTTATCACGTACTCATCATCATCATCAAACATGGATATCATCATGATATAGAAATTCCATCGCCTCCACAAGAGATGACTGATTTTGTCAACAACTTGATTGACAGAGGGCAGTCGATCGTTGGCCATCAGCAAGATTACAAGATCAGCTAGATGACAGTGATAGTGGTTACGAGTCCGAAATTTCCGAAGCGATGCAGGAGGAGATGGTACCTATGGAGCAGGTGGAGGAGGAAGAGGACGAGAATGTTTCAGGCGTCGATTCTAACGCTGAAACTGTGCGCGGAAACATTAGTGCTACTGCTAGTGATACCAGTGATAGTGACAATGCGTGTGCGAGGAAGGTTTTTTAATGGCCTTCAACGGTTATTATTGTTACAACGCCACGACGAGATGGATCAAATGCGCCGACGATTGCGGCCCATCTATCAGCGTATACGACACCGGCGCCGGGATATCATCCGTGATGCACCAAGGCGTTACATTTGCTACGGTTGCGGGCAACGGTTTTGGTGCCAGCGTACTCGGCGCTGCATGTGCGTGTGCATATGCGTCTGTGTGTGAGTATGTTTATAAGTAAATTTGATTCCACTAGTTATGTCAATAACAGGGTTTTTTCACTATTGTCATATCTTTTAATAATTCATAGCTCTTTTCTGAAGATGCAGCCCATCTTGGTCCAGGGCTTATGTTAAAGGGTTCACAATACAGAATCAAAAAAAAGTTGTCGAACAAACAATATTCTGTCGTACTCCTTTTTTTTTTTATAAAGGTACACTGAAAAGCAGCTAATCAAAGACTTTCAAAAAGCATCATAAAAAAAATATGACTACATTCTAGAATATCATTCTAGAATAGAAAAGATACCTTTTTATTGTACAAAGTATCTGTATAACTGCTGAGATCCCAGAACAGGCTGAGATCATTTTATAACCTGAAAAAATTCATTTAGGTTTTGATTTTCAAAAAAATCTCTTATACAGGTCCGAAAAAATATAGTTCAATTCTACGAAAAATTACAAGAAAAAAAGTCTATGTACGAAATTTGGAACGTTTGCATCCTTTTTGAGCTAAAAATTAATCAAAATTCTTAATTTAATCGTGTAATTTATCAATATTACAGGATTTTTTTTTGCTCCAAAACGAAGCAAAATTTCGAAATATTTTACATAGACTTTTTTTCTTGTAATTTTTCATAGAATTTAACTATATTTTTTCAGACCTGTATAAAAGATTTTTTTGAAAATCAAAACATAAATGAATTTTCAATAAAAATATTTTAAAAGTTTTTCAATAAAAATATTTTCAAATCTGTATGTATACACTGTCATTCACATACCTCCAAATGAAACATCAAAATTCACACAGATAAAAGCCGATCGAAGGTATGGCCAACGAAAAATTCATGGAGATGCCTTTTTATTGTACAAAGTATCTGTATAAATCCCAGAACAGGCCGAGATCATTCTATAACCTAAAAAAATTCATTATGTTTTGATTTTCAAAAAAATCTCTTGTACAGGCCTGAAAAAATATAGTTAAATACTACGAAAAATTATAAGAAAAAAAGTCTATGTAAGATATCTCGAAATTATGCTTCGTTTTGGAGCAAAAAAACCTTTAATATTGATAAAATTATATCATTAAATTCAGAATTTTTATTAATTTTTAGCTTGAAAACGAAGCAAAATTTCGAAATATCTTACATAGACTTTTTTTCTTGTAGTTTTTCGTAGAATTTAACGATCTTTTGTTCAAACCTGTATAGGAGTTTTTTTTTGAAAATCAAAACCTAAATGAATTTTTTAGGTTATAATATGATCTCGGTCTGTTCTGTGATTTATACAGATACTTTGTATAATAAAAAAGTATCTCCATGAATTTTTCGGTGACCATACCTTTGATCAGTTTTTTTATGTGTGAATTTTAATGTTTTATTTGGAGGTATGTGAATGATAGTGTACACATACAGCTTTGAAAATATTTTTATTGAAAAACTAAGAAAATTTTAGAAAAAAAAGGTCTCTTGTGTTTATCGTGAAAAATGCTTCCCTGAGGAGTTATGAATTAATCAAAATTGGTAAAAATTTCCGGTCCCGGCCACACCAGCTATGCGCTTGCGTTCCAATCCGCAGCGCCTGCGGAGGCGCCAACCACAGTGTGTAAACGGAGAAGGGTTTCGGGGTAAATAGGCGTGGGGCAAATGATCGAATCAACTATATAAATTAAATATAGATTTGGCTTTATTGTTGCCTAAAAAATGGGCAAGCCTCGAAAGTCACTTAAATTAATCAAAATTGGCCAAAAATGCAGAAAATGACTAACTTTGACCCAGTGCCACTAAAAAAACTATAAGTGAAGAAAATCTGAAAAAATTCAGGGTAACATACGGGATGGTTACGAAGCGATTTAGGTGATTTTAAAAAAAAAAATTTTGACCTATCGATTCACCAGAGAACTGCCCATATATATACAAAAATAATTTATTTACTTTTAGATTAAATAAATTATTTTCGTCACGTTATTCATAATACTAGTTATCATCTATTAATTCAACAATATCTATTTATCATTCAAAATCATAAACGAGCCAAGACCGAAAAGAAGGCTAAGAAAGGAATCTTTGTAGGTTATGATCTTGACTCACCCAGTTACAGAGTATACTTCACTGAAGAGCGAAGCGTCAACAGCTCAGGCTCAGGTGAAAAACCCAACTTGAAAGAATCTACCGACTACGAAGTTTCACTATCATAAGGCTTCGAGGAAGCAAATGAAGAGAACAACGATTCTGTCTATGAAAGTGTAAACTCGGATACATCAGACAACGTTGAAACTTCAAATGAATCTGAACACAGTGAGTATGTAAATGACTCTGATCAGTCACAGGAAACTGAAGACTATTAGCTCAAAATGCAGCTATGATTGGCGCAGTCGAAGACGTGTCTATCACTGAGGGCCTAAAGAACGCTGAGTGGCGAAAAGCTATATCTGAAGAACTTGAGTCGCTAAAATAAAAACCTGGACGCTTGTCAAAGCATCGAATGATGTTAAACCGCATACTTGTCGCTGGGTACTTCAATAAAAAGACGACGGAAAAGGCAAAGCAAGACTCGTTGTCCGTGGATTTGAATAAAAAGAGGGCATAGATTACTCTGAAACGTTCAGCCCCATGGCTCGTCACGAGTCAGTAAGACTAATTTTAAGTATTGCTGCATCGAAAGAAATGAAACTAATGTCTTTCGATGTAAAATCAGCTTTTTTGTACGGAGACTTGGAGGAGCAAATATTTATGACACAGACTGATGGCTTCAACGATGGCACAATTCGTGTCTGCAAGCTCAACAAAAGCTTGTATGGTTTCAAGCAAGCTCCAAAGAACTGGAATGAAAAATTTTGGAATTTTTTTAAATCTGTTGGCTTTGAAAACACAGACGACGATCCTTGTGTCTACTATAACGAAGACAGAAGTCTGATCATTGCACTCTTTTTGGACAATGAACTTGCTGCTGGATGTGACGAGAAATGCCTGATCGATGTCCTGGAGATACTGAAAAAGAGGTTTCAAATCACTTACGACACAGCGTCAAACAATCGTCTGTCATATTTAGGAATGCAGATTAAAATCAATTCAAATGAAATCGTAGTAAGCCAATCAAGATACATAAGAAAGATTCTAGATCGATTCAACTTTGGAAGTTCAAATCCGGTAGCTACGTTGATGGAAAGAGGAATGTTTACCGACGAACAAAACTTTGTAAACGATAAGCCCCTCAATGAGTCGTTTCCCCACCGTGAAGATGTAGGCAGTTTATTATACTTGACTACCATTTCTCGCCCCGATATTAGTTTTGCACTGAACTATGTCAGCAGGCACACAAATAAGCCGATGACAAGTTACTGGAAAATGGTGACCCGTATTTTTCAATATCTACGAGGTACAGCTCACTTCGGAATTGCGTTTAATGGAAGTCAAGAAGTCGTCGCCTACACCGACTCAGATTATGGAGGAGATTTGATCACCAGACACTCCACTAGTGGAATACTCATTCTAATTGTAAGAGGAGGCCTACTCATCTGGTTGACTCAGAAACAACGTCATGTCGCAACGTCCACAGCAGAAGCTGAATATCGTGCTGCAATCACCTCAATCGATGAAATCTGCTGGATTCGACGTATGGGATACGAACTTGGTATTGTCGATATCAGTATGCCAACAGACCTTTCTGTAGACAATCTTTCCGCAATCCACATACTTCAAAATGCATGTAAAGACAAAATAACGAAAGGAAAAAAACATATCGAAATCCCAAGAAAATTCATCCAAGATCATGTTGGCAAGACTATCAAGTTACGACACGTCGCAAGTTCGGATCAATTGGCTGACATCCTGATGAAGCCTCTCGCACGAAAGACCTTTGTTTATTTGCGTGATAAAATAATTAAGGAGGAGTGTTAAGTTTAATTATTTTGCCATTAAAATTTAGCCGCGCGATCGGCCATCTTGTTTTTGATCTCTCGAATGTCAGTTAGTTTAGACTATCGATGCTCATCGCACGCATAAAAAAATATCGCATGCCGTACGCCTCGTGCTTTTACTGTACGTTCTACGCATGTACTTTTCTGTATGAGACATGTAATTGCCGAATATTCAGATTGCATTGTTAATATAATCGTAGAAGCTGGCAAAGTCTAGAATGAGTAAAAGACGCTTTTTCGATTATATTGTCAAGCATCATTAAAAATAAATGCAATTATCGAACAAAATTTGTCTGAGGTTATTCTCTGTGTACTTCCCATCTTCCACTTAAAAATAAGGCCTGGTAAAACTAATCTTAAAAAAAAAAAAGAAAATCCAAAACACTAATTCTTTTTAAGCCTATATTTTCCTAACTGACGTGTCGACGAATTTTCGTAGCCAGGATATCTTGGAGGCGCGAAAATTCATCCCCTCTTTAGCTGTTCGCTATCTCTCTTGCTCCCATACACTTCACCGATGCTGGTAAGACGCTTCTCGGCCGATGCGCCCGTCCATGGCCGCGACCCTGCGACGCAGCGAATTCCAAATATCGCGCGATCATGGTTCCGACACCAGGATTCGCACGATACTCGGAATTCGATCACAGTGCAATATAGCAATAATTTTTAGTCTATATCTATATCTTGAAAATAATAATTATAAAACACTAACATGTCTTAAAAATATTCCTTATTTTATATCTATATCTTAAAAATGATAATAGTCTTTAGAAGAGAGATGGAAACAACGAACCGCACGTAACACTCCAAAATAATTATCTTTCATTTAGAAACATTCGTACTATAATCGCAATGTTTATTCTGATAAAAATGTAAATAAAGTCTATTTGGTCACATCTCAAATAAAAAACTGAAAATATTTCATCAGTTTTGCCAACCTAAATCGGAGCAAAAAAAGTAGCTTCCGAGTTACCATGTTTTTCAACCGGACTCCGAGGTACCAGGTTTTTCAACTGGACTCCGAATTACTGTCTTTTTATACGGTAGCGACGATGTGTTCGCTGTCTTTTATATCCGATGAGATTTCGCCTATTGTTTATTTGAAGGTCTGGTGCACAACTAACTGCTGAGATTCTTTTGTAGTTATAATAGTTAGATTAGTAACTACCATCCACGATCCTCCTAACCTGCTCGAAAGTAACGACATTCTCGTACATCAACATACATTAGTTAGCTAAGGTAATTACATGAATATAAAAAAAATCTAGACAACACGATATAAATCAATTTTAATAGAAAAAAATGCTTTTACTTTAGGCTAGCTGTACCCATAAATGTGACCAATCAAGTCTAATAAGAATTGCGTAGGAATCGCTTTAAATCTTTAGGTAAAAAATAATTTCAATTTTCCCACATACACTAGTGGTCAAGTAGTATTGCCCACCCTAATTATGGATCAGTACAGATAAAAGGTTTCGTGTTTCTGTCAAAAATTGATGGATTTGTCGGTATTTTTTTTTCAATCGAAATTTGATTTTGTGTTGGATGAAAAATTTTTTTTGCTTTTTCTCATAATTGACAAAATTAAAAAAAATCACAAAGAGTATTTTTCTGAAAAAAATCACGTATTTTTTATTGTTAAATATCTAGAAATATATGCATCACCAAAAAAATTTCAGGAAAAATTTTAAATAAATTTACAATTTGGGGGGCTCTCTTAAAAAGGAACAGGTATCTCAAGATTTGGGTATTTATAGCACTACCGGAATCGATGCATAGTTACTTTTCTCAGAAGTGGGGGGATTCTGTGTATAATAGAACAGTCATGTGTCTCTTTCTTGTGAATATTTTGATTACATATATATTCTAAGTTAAATCTTATATTGAACGAAAATTACTTTTAGTAGCTTATTAACAGTTTCGAATATGCATGTAGTAATAATTAAAGTAAGGAGGGAAAGAGTGCTTACCATTAGACGTATTTATCCTTGGATCTTTAATGTTGCCAATAAAGGTGTTCTGAGCTGCATTTTCTTTAATACTAATATTATACCGCGGCCTGTAACAACTAGCTGTACTCTGTCGTGGCCATGTAGTAGTAATTTCCACAACACCATCTACAATACTCTGTAACCCTGCCGCATCAGTCGCAGTAATATTTAGTCTATATGTAGACGCTCGATCTAACTGGCTGAATTGCATTACATAAATGTCACCTGACATTTTATCAATGCGAAAAATCCCAGCTTCATTTCCACTAGATATTCTATAAGTGACCTGGCCAAAAATACCAGCATCAAAATCAATAGCAATGCAACGCAAAATTGATGAATTTATTGAACCGTCGGTTCTAAGAGTCACATTGTATTCGTGTGGTTGGAAAACTGGTCGGTTATCATTGACGTCGCTAACTAAAACGTGAACGATGGATGTTGAGCTAAGACCTCCTATAAAAATATGAAATAATATCATTCTAGAAATCAATGTTAAAAAAGATTATTCAATTCAGGAAAGAATATTTTAAACAATAAAATTCATTCTCCCTTTTTCTACTATACTACTTAGATGTGCTTGTCTGTTAAGCTACCAACTGTTCTAAAAGCTACTAACGTTGTTCTAAATATAACATCATTGTCTAAGAACAGTTTTTAATGCTGAATGTGTTATAAAATAAGAAAAGAATTCATAATTTGTACAAAAAATTTCTGCAAAAATAACATAAGCATTAAATAATTTAGCTTTCTTAAAATAACATACAATAATTTATAGGGAATTTAAAAAATAATTCTGAAATAATTTTTAACTATTCTTGAGCTTAGTTTTTACAATTAAAAGAAAATTCAGTCAGTGCTCATCTGTTATTAGTTGATCGAGTTGTTCGAAAATTTGTTACCACTCTTTGTAATAATACACTTATAAGCAATTATGATGACAATATTAATAAAATGACTTACATTCTTCAACCAGTACATTAATTTCGTAAACTAAAAAAGTAAGTGTCTTAAAAAATATTAATGAGCTTACAAAATTCATGCAATAAAAATTAAACTTTTTCTCGTGTTTTTACTTAAAAAATACGTGAGTTGAAATTTTGCAATATTATATGCCGCAAAAATTATTTTTACTCATATGCATTTGTTAATATAAAAAATAAATAAAAAATGTTAGAACTACTCTGTTTAAATTGCTGAAAGTACCGACCATGGCGTTGGCAAGTAAAGCACCTCTTTACTGAAAAAAGTTCAATATGTATAAATATCACCCAAATCCTCCGATCTAAACAGTAATTTGTTCAATTTGGAAAGATGTTTGTTACACAAGCGATTTTCAAAAATTAAAAAATATAACGTATACTTAAACAAAATACCGATGTGTTAAGAACACCATGAAGCAATCTCAAAAGTCAGTTACAGACACAATGTAAGGAATTACAGGCCCATCTTTATTGCTCATTCTATATCTATAACGTGCCTGCGACCGCACTTCTTAACTTGTTATTTAAAAGAAAATAAGAGCAGGAATTTTCGAAAAAGGTTTCTAAAATATTATAGTAATATTTTATAAATATTTATATCTTTCGTTGAATAGAGATCGAAAATAATGTGAAAATTTCGTTTTAGAACAGGAAGCCTGCACAAAATATTTGTGTAAATGTTTTAGAAAAGTCTCAAAATTTTTCGTGAAATGTTTATGTTCATAAATATTTCTGCAAGGTTTTAAAAATATTGGTTGAAAAAGTTCGTGACAGGTGTATTTGATATTTAGAGAAACTTTGAATAAGACTTTTTTCAAAATTTTGTTTAATGTTTCAAGTACGTTAACAGAGACCTTGCATAAAATATTAAAATAAATGTTCAACAAAGTTTTAGAAACCTTCCCCGTAATGACAATGAGAATGTATACGCAATTTTCCGTGTAATTTTACGAAAAAAGTTTGCAAGATTTCAGAAATATTGGTTGAAAGAGTTTCAGACCAAGTTACGAATATTTCGAGAAAATCTACCTCAAACATTTAGCCAGATTTTCTGAAATCTAGAAGATAGCGTAAAACATTTCAATAAATATTTCAGAAAAGTTGCCAAACCATACATGAAATATTACAGAAAAATTTCAGATACCTTTTGTGTAATAATGGAGAGAATTTTAACGCAAAATTTCTTGTAATTTGTTGAAAAATATTTCTGCAAGGTTGTGGAAATATTGGTTCAAAAAGATTGTGACCGAGATCTGAATATTTCGAGAAACTTTGCAGAAAAGTTTTTGCAAGATTCTGTGTAACGTTTTAAGTATCTTAAAAGGAAGCTTGCGTGAAATATTTCAATAATTTTTGCCGCAAACTTGTCAAAACATTTCGTGAAATGTTTGTGTCCTCTGTCCAAAAGCGGATACAAAGTATTTCAGAAAAGTTTCTGAAACCTTTCGTGTAATGATAATGAAAATGTTAACGCAAAAATGAAAATTTTTTAAATTTTTAAAATGAATATTAAAGTTAAAGTATTAAAATGAATATTAAAGTTGAAGTATTAAAATGAATATTAAAGTTGAAGTATTGAAATGAATATTAAAGTTGAAGTATTAAAATGAATATTAAAGTTGAAGTATTAAAATGAATATTAAAGTTGAAGTATTAAAATGAATATTAAAGTTGAAGTATTAAAATGAATATTGAAGTTGAAGTAGTACTATATGCTCAACTTTTTTTCTACGTGTGAGAGAATTTTTGTAGGAATAGCTCAGTTTTCAATTAAGAAAAAAATATAATAGTCATTCATTCCAATGTCCTGAAGGCTTTGGCAACAACCTGGAAAGTGTGGTTAGTGAATGATAATGACTGATCAGGAATAACGCCCAGGTCAGAGATGGAGGTCACTCTGGGTACCGGGTCACCATTTAAAGTATAATCAAAGGTGATACTGTTCATTGTGTTGTTACGTCTCGAATGTTCGTTCATGGTGTATTAAGGATGGTTGAAAAGGCTCAAATGATCACGCCGAATTCATAAGAAAATTCATTTATTTGTTGCTAACTTTTCGACACTTTTGTGTGGTATCATGGATGTTTAAAAAGGCTTAAATGATCACGTCGAATTCATAAGAAAATTCACTCACTTTTGAGTAGTCCGTTCATCAGGGCTTAATGAAATTTAAAAAATATAAGTTGCGTCATGATGTAGCGTTTTAAATTTAAAAAGCACTGACATTAACGCTAACATCATGACGCAACTTATATTTTTCAAATTTCATTAAGCCCTGATGAACGCACCACTCAAAAGTGAGTGAATTTTCTTATGAATTCTACGTGATCATTTAAGCCTTTTTAACCATCCGTGATACTATTGGGCCATCTAAGACATGGCCTTACACTTAATTGCTAAGGTTCATCCGCAGGACCATTCCTCAAGTCTGTGGAGATCACACTGCAGCTGAGAAGCACCAAGAAAACAACCAACTTGTCTGAATATCTTCAGGTCATCAGCATAAATTAGGGATGAGGATGTCTTTATGACATTGACAACATCAGTGATGTAAATCATGAACAGCCAAGGGTTAAGTTATCAAAAATGAATCAAACGTATATACAGCCAACAGTACTCCTATGTCCTTTTTATATAAAAACCCGAAATGGAGTAAAATCAATTTAAAAAAAAAATTAAATTTTAACAAGAAAAACGTCAATGAGGGTTTCGTCCCGGCTACTACTGTACTATTTGGAAAATGGCAATGAAAGAATACCGAAAGATTCCAATGAAAAATCAATGAAATATATATCTCCTACATGAAATATTTCAATGTAAGATTAAAGAATTATTACTGGAATATTTCAGTGGAAGATTTCTGGAGTATATTTCGCAATCATTTTATTATAATATCTTGAAATATTTCATGAATTCTTTTTGGAAAATCCCAGTAATGATTCGTGGAATATTTCAATGTTAGGGATTTCGAGGACATGTTACGTCTGTGACGTATCTCTAAAATAAAATGAACACGCATATTTCTCATCAGTAATTTTCTGACCTACAAATG
>JAWWEQ010050173.1:0-12064 GCA_035583055.1 Torymus tubicola
GCGCACACAGACGCGCAAGTCTGTTCCGTTTTACCCTATGATTATGCATTCTGTAGAAGTCGAACAACAACTTTTTTCCGAGCGGCTTCGCGCATCGCGCATCAAGCATCGCGCATGCAATGTGGATTCCTTGTCAATATCGGTTACCGGAAACTACTGTTCCACGATTCCACCTACGACTTTTCTGGGAATTCCCAGAAAACACAAAAAACCACGAATCCTTCCCAGAAAACACCGATACACATAGAATTGCTACCATAAAACACTAATCCATGTACGTATACTTTTATTTATATATATACTTTTTTCTATAGAAAGTGCACGCTTTAGGAAGAATCCATACTATCACCCTGTCCCTTACCCCGTAGTCCGTACCCTACCCCGTAGGTCGACCAATAGGATTCACCATATTGACTACTCTATGCTCATCGCTTCTCTCGTTCATTAAGCTGACTCTACACGGCGAGCCGCGTTCCCTAGACAAAGACAGATATACGAAATCCTGTAAGAGAGAAAGAGAAAGCAATAGCGGCTCGCGGGTCGCGGCACGCCGTGTAGAGGCAGCTTTAAGTCCCTTGTCTCTTGCCTCATGTCTCAAGCGGAAAAGAATTAGTCGTTCGACATCTAATGCTTTCTTGAACTGTGGTACCCTGCTGTTACCGCAGTTCTACCGCATTTCTACCACAGTTCATGAAAGCATTAGATGTTGAACATCCAATTTTTTTCCGCTTGAGACATGAGGCACCAGACATGGGACATGTGACGCTATGTAGACACTCGTTAATACATTATCAAAATCTCCGGTGAGCATAGAATAGTCAAGATGGTGAACCCTATAGGTAGGCCCAACGGGGTAGGGGTACGGACTACGGAGTAGACTGTGAAATCTTCCTAGCCATGGCGGTGGCGCTATTCGTCTTGTTATTGTTAAATGTTACCTGTTACCAATACAGGTAGCGCCTTTCTGGTGTACATTTTTGGAAGATTAAATGGTGGGTACCAAACATTACACAGGTTGCAAGCCAACTGTGCATACACAGACAATGGAGTTAGACCTAAAATCTTCGTTGATGTAGTTGCAGATGATGTGCGAGCACATATGTGCGAAATAAGACAATCTGTTTCAGACAGTGCGAGACGGGCGCATAAGGCTTATATACTATATTACTCTGTAAACTTATCCGCGATAAGTGCCAATATTTCTACTTTGCTGACGATATCGCTCTACATCTAACTTCTCCTAACCTCCAAGAATACCTTGATATAGTCTTTGCGCTTCTATTAGCGTCTACCTTCTTTGGTAGAATCTAGCGTCCGCGATCTCGCTTACCTTCTCTCGCTCGGTCTAACAGTTGTCCCCGAAAAAACTATTCTCTAAAGTGGAATTAGTGAAAATTGCGCTCCCCCATTTCAATTAGTGGAAAAAACTACTAATTTATGAGTGCATATTTACTATTTCATTTAGCAGTTTTTTAAAACTACTAATTTAATTTGTATTTTCTACTAATTTGGTTACTAGTTTAAAAAAATACTAATCAAATAGTGAATATTTACTAATAAATTAGTAGTTTTTTCCACTAATTGAAATGATGGAGCAATTTTCATTAATTGAACTTTAGAGAGTAAACTTGCAGTTTTTTTCAAAAAGAAACTTTGACCCTTCCGATACCTGTACCTCTCTTAATAACACCATAATTAATGTCTCCCCCTCCGCGAAATTCCTCGGTATCACAATTGATTTCAAACTCTCCTGGTCTCCTTATATTCTCTTCCTCTTCCAAAAAATCACCCTCACATCAACATGCTCCGGTCACTCTCCACCACCTGGTGGGGTGACCATCCTCACTCCCTTCTTTAGATTTACGAAGCCTTCGTCTTAGACACCCTTGATTACGGCTTGATCTGCGTTCTGCCGGGTGATTGCTCTCTCTTCCATCGGTTCGAGATTTTCCAGCATCGAGCCCTTAGTATAGAGCTGCCCTTGGCTTGCACCGTTTGACCCCGAACCGCGTAGTTTACGCAGAAGCGTGCGAGTTTCCTCTAGTCATCAGACAGAAGAAGCTCGCTTTCAAATTCATCCTCAACTCTTTCTCTTCACCCGATAACCCCACCGTAGACTTTCTCAATACTCTACTCAACTCTGTTGACGGCCGCGATAAATACAACCTCTTTAATCTTCCTATCCTTCGCGCTTCCGCTCACTTTAAACGCTATAAAAGCCTCCTATTCTCCTCTCCAGTACTTCAATGTTACACCTATTCTTTATCCCAAGAACCTTCTCCTAATGTCATTTTTGACAATGGTCGTCAAATTAAAAAATCCCGCAACCCCAAATTCTCCTTCCTTAAACTATTCCATCATAATCTTACTAACTCTGTATCTTTTTTTACTGATGGATCTAAAACCGCCAATGGCTCCTATGTCGGTCTAGCCGTATTATGCCCCCTCTTCAACCTCAATCTTCAATTCCGTATCTCCTCCCTCGTTTCCATATTTACCGCCAAATCTCTCGCTATTCAAATTGCCTTGGAGCATATTCTCTCCTACCACATCCCCGATTCAGTCAACTTCACAGATTCTCTCAGCGTTCTTCAAGCTATTTCACTCAAACTTCTGATTTCATTTCCTCCCCCGACCCTGCCATTTTCTCTATCAAAAAGCTTCTCGTTGAACTTGAGGCAGCCAACTATCGGGTCTCCCTCGCATGAATACCCAGTCACCTCGGTATCCCCGGCAACGAGAAGGCCGACAGTCTGACTAAAGAAGCCTCAAGCAAAGACATCCTTCGCAACTACCCCCTGCCTTCTTCAGATATTTTCCCTCTAGCTAACACTCTTTTCTTTACAGAATTTGAACGATTCCTTCAATTTCTGTCATTGTTACTCCTCCTCTCGCAACCCCTGGTTCCACTCCTCTCGCTTAGAGCGTTGAGAAATCACCACCTTTTCTCGTATGAGGAGCAACCACTGTAGCCTTGCAGTTAGCCTTCATCGCAAAAACCTTCTTGATTCTCCCCATTGTTCGTCCTGCCTCACCGACGAAGACCTCAACCACATTTTCTGGTCCTGTCCCAGATATGATGCCCAGCGCATCACTCTCATAAAAGAACTTGCACAGCTCAAACTCTTCCCCTCTTTCACAATTACGACGTTTCTTCATTCTCCAAATCTACGTCATTGATATTCTCCTTCGCTTTCTGACTAGCTGCAACCTAAATATTTAACTTAATGTTCCTCTTTTAATCTCGATTTTTTTTTCAACCGTTCTTTCTACTTCCCCCTGAATTTTCCCCGGATTCCACCACCGGGTTTGCCAGGCGTTCCGCGGCCTGCAATTTTTTCTGGAGGCCTTCATTTCCCTCTTGATGTGATCTTTTGGTCCGTCGGAGGACTTTAAGGCCCCTCTTTGTTTCACGGCCTTTCCATACGAGATGCTTCGTGCTCGACGTGTGCATCGAGTGCGCCAGGTTTCTTGTAAATCCGTCTAATGGATTGGTCCATTTTTGAAAATATACGAAAATCCAACCAATGAGCAATACGATCTACAAGAAACGCGGCACACTCGATGCACACGTCGAGCACGAAGCATCTCGTATGGAAAGGCCGTGAGAACGGTCAGTTCCATCGTAGCTGTAGCTGGAGCAACGAGATTTTTAAACTCTCCCGCCATAATTATTGCAGTTCAAGCCTGATCCAGTTGATGGCCGTACGTCTCAACGGTGCCAACACAATAGAAAGAAGAAGAAGAAGAAGAAAAAGAAGATATACTATATTACTATATCTTTATTACTTTACAGCTTCATAGCCTGCCGTGCAATCGTGTACTCTATGTAGACAGAACGATTGCACACTGTGCGTGACAGTGCGTCTGTGCCATCGTGCCGCCCAGGTCCAACGTCTAACAGCCCAAGTATTGTCCGCCAGGATCGTCGAGTGTGTTTTTCTTTTCGTGGCATTGTAACTTTATAACGGAAAAGCCGCGAGCTGAGCTGGCAATCTTGACGGTGACAAGCCTTGTCTGTCTTGGTATGTAACCTAAAAAACAGAAGTTTAACCAAACTGGCGGTAATTCAAGCAATATTTCATGACTTGTACTTAATTGCAACGACACTATTGATCAAAAGCCAGTACTTAATGAGAAATGAGTGGACAAAAATTTCAGTATGACGAGAGCGGAGGAACATTTTTTTACTTTTTGCTCTCCTTCTTGGCGCTCCTACTCGTGCCTAGCACATTTTACTTGTGGCCACGTTGCCCCAAGCCAGGTTAGCAACGTTTATTTATCTGGTTATTTAAATAATTACCCTTCTTGTTATTTCTACTGATAAGTAGTTGATTTCGAAACTATGTCAACTTTTTTAATGAAGTTTATTTTTCAAAATTTGATAATGGCAGCATATCAACTGTAAATCGTTTATTATTTTTATACAGATTATAAATTATAAATTATAATTAAAAAGTCCATTTAAAAGCTTAAACTACCGTTTGTTGTATTTCAGATCCTACTCAGATAGCAAAAGAGTGCCATTGTGATGGATGTAAAAAAAAAAAAATCATTCTTCAAAAGAATGATCCTTGGAAGGAAACTAAAGCTCAATCTAGGTAAAATTTACTTTAGAGAATTATAGAATATAATAGTTCACTATAAATTTCAGTGCATTAATGACATTTTTATTTTTTTAGAAAACTACTCATTATTTTTGGTTGGATAGTGCTTGCCTTCCTTGCCTATAAAGTTTCACAGTTTGACTATGAGATGGCTAACTTTGACCCATATGAAATATTAGGTGTCTCACCAGTAAGTTTTTATCAAAGATTTATTATTTCTGAAATATTTTACTAAACTTTTTTCCATATTTCTAAATTTTTAATATTTTTATGGTCAAGTAATATGTACTATCATCAAAAAGAACAAAGATTAAACTTTTATTGATTAAAAATATTTTAATTTTATGAAAATTTTTAAATGGTTTTAGTTTAACTTTACATTGCAAGTTTACTGAAAAATCCATATTAATCTCTTTCAATTTGTAATACTTTGTTCTTAATTGGAAGTATTTCATAAACTGATATAATTATGTATATTATAACTATATCATTAATAAAATTGAAGCTTAGGTAATAAATATTGACAGCCTCTTATATTATTTGAGAATTATATTTTTAGAAAGAAGACTTGTATAATTATCATCATTATATATGTCTTAGTAGTTTGAAACTCAATAGCTATTAAATATTAACAGAAAAAGCAGTTATTATTTAAACTTAATTTAATTTTTTGTATAGGGTTTGTTGGTTTTCTTTGGTAAAATCGGTACTGATACAATACAGAAATTCTTACAGATTATTTGCACGATTTTCTTTTTTATAAAATTAAAGCAAAAGCTACAAATTCGTAAAACTTTTTATATTTTGTTTGACTTTTACTAATTTATTTATGATTTATAGGGTGCTTCTCCTGCATCTATCAAAAAAGCTTATAGGCAACTTTCTCTGATTCTTCATCCTGATAAAGAGACTGGAAATCAAAAAGCATTTATGAGATTAACAAAAGGTCAAAATTCATCATAAATATAATTAAAAAATAAGTAGCTACATATAAAATGCCCAATACAAATGTGTAGTATTTTTTGTACTAATAAAATAATTTCCTTTTTCAGCTTATCAAACTTTGACTGATAAAGAAGCAATGACAAACTGGGAGAAATATGGAAATCCTGATGGTCCTATTGCTATGGGATTTGGTATAGCACTACCATCATGGATAGTTGAAAAAGAAAATTCCATGTGGGTGTTAGGTGCTTATGCGCTTGTATTTATGTTGGCTTTACCAACAGCAGTAGGAATATGGTGGTACAGAAGTTTACGTTATACTGGTGATCAGGTAAGATTATTGAGAAGTGTTATGCATCTAATATATTTATATTAATTTAAAAAGCAAAACAATAAAAATGTAAGTTTTAGAATTTGATAGGCTTTTTAAGTTTTTTGTATAGCAATAATAGTATATTACGCACCGCGGGAGGAAAAAACTTGGACTATATCTCGTGTAAGTGGCAAACACGAGATGTGGGCTGTCCGATTTTACTCCCGAGGAGCGTATACTATTTTTCCTCCCACCGAGGCCGAAAATGCCATATTCCCGTTTCGGAACCGGGCGGGAATGTGGTACTTTCAGCCCGGCGGGAGGAAAAAGAGGAAAAACAACCTTTATTCTAAAAGTATAATTTCTTAAATTATAAATTTGAGTGTTTTGGTGAAAATAGTATATTATGCATCTAGGGAGGAAGAGTAAAGAATATCCCAGTTCGCATGTAAATTGTCACCTAAGCCTTAGGTTCGGATGATAATTATGCGATCTGAGGCATTCTTTACTTCCTCCAGTGGTGTGTATACTATTTTCTTGCCTAGTGAGGACGAAAATATAATCTTCGCAATCGGGGGCTGAGAGCGAGGCCCGCTAGGCAAAAAATATATTTTTAAAGGTACCTTTTTGACTCATACATTACCCCATATTTAAACACAACTACTACCGAGGAGAGCTTTATAGTTCACTATGAAAAATTTTATAGCACCAATATGTTTTGGGCTGTTAAAAAGTCCATTCAAGCATTTTCAGTGACACATCTACAAATTACATATATATGTACCTAATCAATTTTCCACTGATAACTCAAAGAAATTTTAAATAGTCAAGCTCAGATTTGCAAAGATCATTTATCCCAATATATGAAGAGTCTGATTCTACATGGAAGCATATCTATTGTAAATTGAAATAATGAGCACACATTTAAAAATCATTATAAAATTGGTTTTTAGAGTATAAATTTTTGAGATGTGATTTCACAAAAGTATTATTAATAAGTCATTGATATAATTGAAACACTATTTAAAGATAAATGCCATAAGCACTCAATAATTATTTAAAGATAAGATTTCATAGTTTTCACATAAGTAATAGAGGTTTGCGCATAATGGTGATTATATATTTTATTATAATTTTTAGATATTTTGTGAGACTGTTATATTTTCTAATGTTGTTTCAGAAAATTGAAATAAGAAATTGAAAAGTCTCTCAAAACTACATTTTTTTAGTAAATAAAATTTCCATAATTTTGAGTAATGTATTTTAAACTGTTGCATACCAATATTTTTTCGAAAATATTTTTCATTTAAAAAAAATATAGATCTGAATATTTAGCAACCTAACAAAATCCCCTTTCCAAGTAAATGGTTATTATTGTAAACAAGATCTTTTGTTCTTGTTTTCTTATGTGTAGTTCATTCATATTTTTGGACATAAAATGAGATTTTACATTTACTGGAAAGACTACCATATGAAAAATGTTAGATAAATATTTTAAGTGACTAGCATTAAAAACTGTACTTTGTGCACTAATGACTTCAAGTTATCATTATTTAATTATATTATCTACTTATTAGGTTTTACTAGATACAAGAAGAATGCATTATTCAATCTTCATAAATAATCCGCTAATATCATTGAATAAAATGATAATGGTACTAGGAGCATCTTATGAATTCGAAAAAAGGCACAATCCTGAGATAGTCGAAAGACTTTCTGATAATGAAGAAGTTCCTGCTGTACGTAATAAAATATTTCTTAAAAATTTTATTTAGTATATTAGTTGATTTTCTAATATTATTTCCAACTTAATAGCTTATTAAACAACTACCAAACCTTGGGGAAAAAAATAGAACTGCTGCATTTTATATGAAGTATGCTATAAAAGCCAGAGCTTTATTACATGCTCATTTATCACACAGACCATTAAATCCAGAAACATTAGACAAAGATAGACAATATATTGTAAAAAAATGTCCGTACTTAATACAAGAAATGATTTTCTGTGTAAACCATGTCATTGTACTTGCTTATGCTGGACAAGGTTAGTGAAATAAACAAAAGGTATGTTATTATTTTTTTTTTACAAAGTATTAATACATATACAATTTATAGTTCCACATTTGCCCCAGATAAGAACAATTGAAAATTGTATGAAATTGTGCTCAATGATTGTACAGGCCTGTTGGGATTATAAAAATCCTTTATTACAACTCCCTCACCTTACTGAAGATCATCTTAAATATTTTAGGACTAAAAAAGTATGTGAAGATTTAGACTTCTTATATTACTCATTTATATTTTTAATGATCTTTAATTTTTATTTAGGTTAAAACTCTTCAAGAATTTGCCCAGCGTAAACGAGAAGACAGAAGAGCAATTTTGAGCAGTCTTTCTGATAGTCAATTTGATGATGTAATGAAAGTTCTAGGAGCTATGCCTTACGTTGACTTCAAAGTTAAATCTGAAGGTACAAAAAATTAAAGAATTAAATAATAGTATTTTAAATCCATTTCAAAGTTGATAAGCAAAAGATTATTTATAAAAATCCAACTCATAAAATTAATACTATTACTGAGAAAATAAAAAACTACTTCTATGTATTTAGCTTAAAGACCGATTTAAATTAATCATTTTAGTAGCATTTAGTAAGCCGATCAACTTTTTTTTTTTCAAATGTTTTATATACTTCAAATAACAGGATAAGTTTGATAGGTTGCATTTTATAAATTAAATAAGGATGTTCTGGGCATTCTCATTTTACTAGATCCATTAATTGGTCGATACATATCAAATGTGTTTGGTTCCTTCTAGAGCAAGCCTTAAAATGAGGAAAAAAATGTCGAAAATACATTTAAATTTAAAAAAAATTTTTGATTATATTTATCTGTATTGGATTGCAGCATATCAGGGTCTAGTATCCAGTACTCAGCCAATAAAAGAACAAGATATTAAGGGTGGATTTAGTAGTTCCAAAATTTCTTCCTACATTTTGCAATAAACTTTAAACTCGCTGCGCTCGGGCGCTAATCTTACGTCGTGCAATAATGGACTACTAAAGGCACATGTATCGTAATGTACTATAAAAAATACACAAGTTAAAGTTATTGTTAACAACTTTGAAATGAAGTAGAAAGTATTATATTAGCTTTATATATGTCCAAACTTGGCAATACTATATGCTTTAAAAATTTAGTTTTACTCATTCATTTGGTAACGTAAAAAAAAGAAATAAAAAATTCCCAAACTACTGGTCGCACTCTTACAAGATATTAATGCCCCATAAGAAGAAAGAACAGTTCGTGCTTCCTTATGAAAAGTAACACAGAGAAAACTCAATTGTGCTTTTCTTTGTACAGGGCGTCGATATATTCATATCTGCAAATTTTTTAAACTATTTTAAAATATTAAAAATTCCAAACTTAAAATCACTATACAATAAAATAAAGGAAACTAAAAGAATACGTTCGGTTTAGTCCACAATTTTTTATTGGTATTAAAAATTTAAAGTGATTCTGATTTTTTTTTAAATACATAAGAATTAAAAAATAAAAGTCTGGGTTTCACAAAAAAAAAACAGTTTGTGATTCAAACTTTTATTGCAGGCTATTATGGAAGAACTAGAGTTTTCAAAGTTTAATTTTCCTGGTACACTTTTTAAAAACATAAGATCTCTAAAAATGAACTTGTAAATAATAGTTAACTATAGTTATAGTACTGCATCGAATGCAATTTTGAAAATTTCTTTACGTAAAAACGAAGAAATGCACTTCCTGTGTATAACATAATATACAGGACCGTGCTTGCAGGACCGTAGTTCTTGATTCGGGGTAACAATTTTATCATTTGTTTGTTTTCATTTTATCGATTCTTGAAATAAAATTGCAACCTTAAAAACTCCTTAATTACACGACCCAGCGCGCTAAAGCTACCTTAATTAAGGAATTTATGTATCAGTTTGATGAAGAAATGGGTCAATAATTTGGCAGTGTTTTTCGGTGGGGTGTGGTCATTAAGTCTTGCAAACCAAATAACTAAATAATTATCAGATAAGACTAATTTTATTGTGCAGTAAAAACTTTTGCAAATATTTAAAAAAAAAATTAAGCAAAAAGAAACCTATATAATTACATTTCAAATATATTTAGAAAAAATAAATTTATCTGTCTATTTCAGTAATCGATGATGAAAACTCTACCGTGTATACGGCCGGCGCTATAGTTACCGTAACAGTAACTTTAACGCGTAAAGATATGTCACATTTATTTGGGGATGACACAGTTAAAGAAAAAACAGTTTTTGAAGAACCAAAGGCTGAAGTAGAAGAAGAAAAAGATGAAATGGAAGAGCAAAAGCCTGCTGCAGCTAAGAGGCCAGCGTGGATGAAACAACGCAAAGTTCAAAAGAAATCGCACAGCAAGAAAGGATCTAACAAAAAAACAATTCCAAAATCTGCTACTGTGCTAAGTACCAATGAAAAAGAAAATGATGTATCTAGTCAACAAAATAGTGCATCCCCAAAACCTAAAAAAGAAAAAAAAGATAATGCTAAAGAGGAAAAAGAAAGTAATAAGGATAAAGTAAATGGTATGTATGTTTACTATATCTTCAATATACAAAAATTTGTTCATGCAATTTATTATTCCCACCGGTATAATGTATTTATCCAACTCAATGCTCCTAGAATTTACTTTTTAAATTTTTTCAGGAATTGCTAAACCTTTTTCAAAATTCTGTATGTCGCGTATGCTATTGAAATGCCACCAATACTGTTAGAGGCTTTTATGTGTGTTTCTAAGATTAATAGAAGGAAAAAAAGTATGTTTTTCCCTTGTCGGCGAAAGATACACAAATTCAAAGTCGATGTAAAAAAATTTCAACAATCATTATAGAGGAACGTGTAACGATTACATCCAGATTTTCCAGATCCTCTTTGATGATTTAAAGATTAAACTCTATTCTTTCTCAGATTCTTGGTGATATTTTCTAAAATCTAAATCATTTTGCGTATTTGCGAGTTTATGTGTATCTTCAAATCACAGCTTGTAATTTGTGACCTAAGATAAAAATTGAGCATCTTAACTTGCTAAACAAACATTAGAACTTAAATTTTGAGCTCCGAGATTCAAAAAGTACTATTAAAATATTTTAGTCTTTAATTTGATTTATAGTACTTTAAAAATTAAAGAAATAAATTTCGAAAGTTTTCATAGAATGTTTTATATAAGCTAGGTTTTTTAGGGATCATCAGTTTAGTGGGCTAGCGGAACTGCGTTTAGATGATTTTTCGTTCCTAGCAAATTATTCGGGAGGTAATGCAAATTTGTTTACGGTGTTTAAGTCTACGAATCGTGACGCAAACATCTCTAAAATAAATACACAATGTCGGGTGATGCATGTGACCCACGTAGCAACCTTTAATGGTCCGTTCGGTGGTTCTCGGCATAAAAAAATATTAGTGAGGTTATATAAGATATGAACTGAGGTAGAGGCACTTGCTTGGCCGGTGGATAAATTCAAGTACACATACACACAATTAAGAAACCAACCAAGGTAGCATGAGCGGTGAGTGCCGTATCAAGCTGGGGTCCCCGAGAAGGGCTTTCTGATCCTATCTTCTCCTATCTCTTATCTTAAAAAAATGATGGGTTTATTGTGAAATTATCTTATTTGTGACTTGATTGGTTGGAGCATATGGGTTGCTAGGTTACAAAAACAAAAGTGGCGCGCGAAGCGCGCTTAGATATGACTAGTTTTACTAAATTTTATGATTAAATTTTAATAAAAAACATGTATTTTTATTTTTAAATACATTAATATAGAAACGATACCTATTAAATATAAACTAAAATGAAAATTAGAAATTTTTTTCTGATGTATTAGATCGGGGTACTGTTATAATTCATACTCCTGGTGTATATATATATATATCTTCCTATATTATATAGTTGTAAGAAAAAGCTTCCGACTCAGCGCCCCCTCGCCCCCCCCCCTTGCGCCACCTCACAACCCCCTCCCACCCTCCTCAGCGCCCCCCTCAGCGCCCCCCCTCAAAATAACGTAAAAATGTGATTGGTTATCCTTTTTTTTTAAAGGAAATGTGAAAGATAGAGCCCCTCCTCGCGCCTCCTCGCCCCCCCTTGCCCCCCTCGCTCCCCCCTCACTTCTAAAACATAGAAGATTATAGAAATAAATCCTA
>JAWWEQ010050174.1:0-12060 GCA_035583055.1 Torymus tubicola
TATATATGTATATATGTTTTTTAAATAACAGAGCTATCGAATTTTTTTTTCGTTTTTATCAAGTTACTCGTAATAATAAGCTGTTTAGATATACGTTATCATAAATATTGATAATATGTATAATATATTATAATTGGCTGTATCTAACACTGGAAAATATATGTACGATCGAGAAAAGTAAATAAATAACTTGTTCTTATAAAAATTATGAACCACGATTACACAATGACTAATTTCTTTTAATTCATTATGGAAGTAGATAATATATACATACAAATATATATTTCATAAAATTGTCTCGCTTAAATAAATCCACAGAAGCCATATCGGTTAACGATATACCATTCATAAAATAAATAGTGTTTGTTAATAACAAATGTAAATTCTTATCTGAACTGCTATAGTTTTAAATAAAATATACCCCTTTATACAAGATTTTTTCTTTTATTATTCATTCGCGATAAAATTTTTATTTTCTGTAATGTTTACCACCAAAATAAAAGAAAAGTCATACAAGAATTTACGAATTAAACTTCTGTAGAAACGAATAAAATATCTGAAATTTATAATTACTTGATGCTATTCTTTAACTCAAGCATACATTTTATCTTTCATTACACTCATAATCCACTATCATCAAGTACATTGCAACAAAAGCCGTTCTCGGCCTGACGAGAGCGCAGCCGAGTCACTTAATTCTGAAAAATTTTCATCCGACACCTGCGACTATCTTGACTATTTCGCTTTCCACGCGCAACAATTTAAATGTCGCACGAACATATACACACATATGTATAAGCCATATCCACGCTTGTTCGCTCGCTCACCTCGGCATTGGAATTAAACAGTTCCGCGTCGTTTCGTTCAGCTGCATTATCCATATGTATATATATGTACAGACCGATCGCGCGTATACGCTCGCTTAGCGACACATACGCAAAAGGACATTTGGCGTCAGCGCGATATACATGTACATATATCTATATATACGTACACGCAAGACGCGGGCCTCGCGAAATTATCCGAGAGCCGTTTTCTCTCTCTCTCTCTTGCTTTTTTCCACGCACATATCTCATGCGCAAAAGAGAGAGAGAGAGAGAGACAGAGCTCGCGTTCAAGTATGTATCACACGTAAAGTCGCGTGTCCTTGGCCTTGAACGTATATCGCGCGAACGAGTAAGCGAGCGAGCGAACGCAGCCCTCACAAACGTGCGAGGAGGCGACAGAGTAATGTGGAAAATGCGGGTGCACCGGTCGTCCGTGACGCGAGCGCAATATTTGCACGCGCGCTTCCGTTTCTTTGCGCCTTTTTCCCGCGGCGGCGTGCAAACTATAGCGATTGCTCTTCCGCGCGCGCACACGATATCTCGTTCTCTTTCTGTCTGCATCCATCTCTCTCTCTCACTCTCGCTCTTGCCATCACGCACCGTTTCTCGCCAGCTCGTTTGTCCTCACTTAGCGCGATTTGCGTCAAGCTTTTTGTTCTTTCGTCTCGGTCTGGCAGAGTTGTTAAATGCTTTAACTAATGCAACAGAAATATTTTCGTTAGTGCCTTTCTAATCGTGAGAACAATAGTCCGTAATGGCTTTGAAATTAAATTATACAATGATGATGTATACGTTTTAGAATAGCTTTATAAATGTTGTATATAATCATTGTTATTTATGTTTAAACTTTAGCCTAGTTAGCGATAAATTTTAACGTTATTATAATATACATAACGGACGAAAATGCAATTAACTTATCTAAATAATGACTTAAATATTGCTATTTGAATAAATAATGGAAATGTATTTACACGTACAAATTGTATTTGAGTTAGTATATATATGTACTATTAGGTGATAATATTATATATAAAAATTATTAAAACTTAAAAAAAGCTATTCTGACATGAGAATCATTACAGACTGAGAGAACAAAAATCTATTAAACTTTTCGAGAAGTTCGTCTTTCTAAGCATTTTTGGATTTTAAAACATCTCAGCTCAAATCCAGAGTCTCAGACTACTAACACATAAAATGCTTGATGGTCTGTTGTCTAACCTCGTACAATCCTCACTCGAACCCTCAGTTTGTGTAGGTGGTAGTCTCTAACCCCTCCAACGTCTGGTAAACCAACTTGAGGTAAGCCTCTCCTTAGAGGAGCCATAGTTTACGCTACTGCATTCTCTCGACCCATCTGCTCAGCAGAATTGGTGTGCCTTGTAACTTGATCCATATTGTATTGTAAATATTCCTACGTTATAATCATGGTACAATTCGAATTTTTAAATTGAGTAGTAGCTTGAAGACAGATTATTTTAACATTATTGTTTTGTAATTATTTAAACTTTTTTTCTTAGATTATTAAGGTATATAATGTTATTGCATTATATTTATGTGTGTGTGTGTGTGTTGTATAACACACACACATATGGGGTGAGAAATAAATTAAAATCCATTAAAACAGCTTCTTATCTTTTAATTTTGAAACCATCATAACAAAAATTTGTAAACACAATCAATCCAGACACATTTTATTTTTGAATATTAATTTTATATAGCAATATTTATTACAGCACGTTATCAATGTAAATCATTTCAATAAATTATTCTCATCTAGAATGCTTTTTGCCCATTGTTATGGTAAGCGTAAATAATGATCCTTCTCGCGTATCAGTTTACAATAATAAAAATACACCTGCGATTTATTGCAATATTAAAGGTAATAAATACCACTCATTATTTTCGCACTTCAGTTGCGAAACTCGAGTACTAAAATAAGACTTAATCGATCAATCTTCTTTTCTCGTCCTCCCACAGACGGTCACTCATATATATGTATATATATGTGTATATGTGTTACTAATTGCCGTATTCTTTCTTTCGTCCGGTGATTCTTTTCTCTTCTTCTTCTTCTTTATTTATTTTTTTTTTCAGTACTCGCACCCGACCGACAACCACCGCCGCATTATCTTTACCGTCCATCCGCTTGCGACTCACGTTCGCGAATCGCTAAGGAGACGCTCGCGGCTACCCGGCGGGCTTGCGAGGCGTGTTCGCAATTTGAAAATAAAATGCAACACTCTTTCCCGAAGGACGTCGCGCGTGTAAATTGTTTTGCCGTAAATGCGAAATTCACGTTGCCGGGCGTTATATGCGCGTCAGAGATGCGGGATTGAATGCGAAAGCAAATCATTTTCATGCATTTCCTCTTTGAATGCGCGCAGCGCCAGTCGTGTAATTTGAATCGAAATTATAATGAATAGAAATATACATTGCGCGTATTATTCTCAACGGGATCGTTGTTCATAAATAAAACCTGTAATTACTTCTCCAAATGTAAGTTTATTATTTTGTTATTAAAACCTGTTTCACGATATTATTTTTGTTATCTTAATAACATATATACAGTTTAAAAATTTCTGAGAATTTCTTATCAACGTTTATACTTATACTACAAATAAGTTGTTTTATTTATCATGTAAAGTTTTTTAATCTTGAAAAACATTGTTCATTTTTATTTTAAATCTGATTATATTATAATGTTGTTAACGTATCGTTTGTCGGAAACAAATATTGAGAGTAAGATTTAAAAGTACTTTTAATGGAATAATAGGTAGATGCATTTAAAAGTAACAGCATTTTTTTAATAATATTTTCCGCAGAACTCATTAGTTATAATTTTTCCGTTTATCTCTTATGTAAACAATTAGGCATTTAGAACGTATTTCAAAAATTTTAGTAGCGCTTGTGATTACTTCAGCCAGGTAATGTTTGTTTTTCATTCATTTCCTAATTATTGTTTATATAAGATGCATAAAATGTATTGTAAAAGTTTTGTCGTTACGCAACTTGATATTTCCAACAATTTTTACTCCGGTCAATAGCAGATAAATAATTAATTAAGGTATATATGCAATTCTCCAATACAGCATTAAATGAGGGATTTGAAGATCGATTGGTTCTTAGTTCATCAGTTCATTTTATATAAAGGCATTAATTGACTTTATCACGTTTTTAAATTTTATCATTTTATCAATTATCAAATTAATAATATTAAGTTAAGAAGAATATTTTAATTCTTAAATTATCTTAGCGATTAACTATTCGACTTATATATTGTAACTAAGATTTTAGTCAACAGTAATAATCTTTGATGATTCAGATATTTAATAAGCTGCTATCACTTTATCTCACGTTTCATTTGTTTCTCAGCCATTCTATTTACTGCATAAACTCACTTAATTATCAACTTGCAAACCCCAACTAAAATTCAAACGTGAATTTGGAAATCGATTATCTTTCTAACGTCTTGTACATTCATCACCCGTTCTTTCAATATACAAACGGGTACAAACAAACCACCAATTCTGAAAAATCGCGCATATCGTACGATAAGATCGCCCGATAAATCGATAAGATCAGGCTAAAAGTCGTCCACGAACACGTTGTGAAAGTCCTCTTCACGATAGAGGCAGACAAGCTGGCATCGCGCGCGATTAATCGGCACTCGCCAATTAACTCCTCGGCTGAAGAGCTGAATAATACCGCGCGCGCAATACTCGCGCCACCGGAAGGATTATCGACAGCAATGTGTATATCGTGGCTGAGCTTATCGGTCGCGAATATACGCCAATGATGCACCCGCGCACGCGGATAAGTTAATGCCAATTATCTAATCGGCATGCGCGGATCTTGATTCATCGTTGGCGGTGCATCCGCTGCGCGCGATAGAAAAGGAGCCAGCACCCGTCTTATATATTATGTTTGCAAGCGTCGCATGATGATGATGATGCGCGTGTTATTGGAAAGTTGACAATAATATGATGTATCACTCGGTACTTATTTCTTGAATTTACTATATGAATTTGCAAATTATCCAATATTATTCGGTAGCAAGGATACAGAATTGATTGTATAGTGAATAGTAAGCCAATCTTATATTTGCTCACACTATGGATTATACCATTTAACCTCTGACAATACTCTAATGAAAACATCATTTCAAATATTTGTAATAAGCATGTAGGGTAAAGAAATATAAATATTTTGCTATTGTAGTAATAATTTTGTTATAACGGATTAGTAGTACCCGGTCGGTATGGTAGGTCGCATAATAGAAGTCGGCATATTACACATCATCTTTACAATTTTGTGCTTTGGTAGTATTATTCCATATAGAACACTTGTCTCGTTTTTTATAAAAGAAAAATACATTTTCTTCTAATAATTATAGATTTCGTAAGTATCAATACATTTTTCCTCTTATTGTCTTTATTTAAGCTTATGCCTACTGTCGCAAGTCCGGTGCTTCACTTGACACTAACGTGGTACTTTCAGATCAATCGATCAATCTTTTCTCGTGCGGATTTAGCAGCTTATCGACATTTCCTCCCACGTGCTTATACTTTCTCAGGTCGTTCATCGGGTTGATGGCACGTACGCACTTTGCATTTACATAGTAATAACTTATCCAAAGATCCATAATATTGTTGACATACGATTTTCACAATAACTCGGTACATATTTTAGTGCAGATAATTTAAAAATATAATAGTCAAAAGTATATAATTTTATCATCTATTTTCTCTGCTAAGCACTTCAAACATATATATATGTATGATTTAAAGCCAATGAGAGTCATTGCGAAATCGCACATATATGTGATAATGATTTCTGCGTTTATCACTATCCAAATATTACAAACGCGATTGCAAAGTATAATTTCATGTAACCGAGATAATTGCACAAACATAAACTTCCAGAATTTATCTGCGAGAGCCATTTCATATTGCAAAAGACACAGATCTATGCGAACTTTTCTCAATATCTTACGTCTGTTTTGCATCCAGTAGACAAAATGTCACGCGCTATACACACGCAGCTTCAATATACACGCCACAGCGTCAAAGTGCAAAGCCGCGCGCGCACGATATATAAGGGCAACGCGCGGCATGAGCGGCAGAATACAGCGTGCGCGACAGGCATTAGCAATGCAAACGCAGCTACACGCTCGCTTATCGTGCAATGCTCGTCGGCATTTCATCACAGAGAGAGAGAGAGAGAGAAAGAGAGAGAGAGAGTGAGGTCGTGGTGGCGGCGAAACGTCTGTCAAATCGGCCAGCGGCTTTTGACGTGCGGATTTAGATAGGCCTATGCTGCCTGTCAGGCCATTCAATTCCGCGGGCGCGCGAGCACAAGATAAGGCGGCCTGACAATCGGTCGCACTTTTATTCCGCAAACAGCATTGGCCGATCGCGCGGGATGGAGAACAATGTGTGTAGCAATATACACGCGATCGCGCACTCTCCTGATCTCTATTGCAATGTCTTTTGTGTGCATGTATGTATATATATATACGTACACGCTGGTAAGGTTTTTCGCTTCCTTTTTTTTCTTCCCGCGCGGTGCCGCGAGAGCCGTACGAGAAAATGAATGTTGGTGTGACTATATACGAGGAGTCGCGTGCGTGCTGCTTTTCGTAATTGTTTCTTTTCTTCGTGGCGTTCTTGTTCAAGCTTTCATTTTCGTACTGCAATAGCGCATTGATGTGACTGTGGTTCGGCAATCTTTTCTCTTCGCTTGAAAGGCGCGACTTGAAAGAAAATATTGATTATGCAAGCTTTAAGTGACAATTGACATTATCTAACGGCATCTAACTACGGGTCGCTTGGAATAAATAGATAATGGTATCGATACTTTGAGCTCGAATGAATAGATCATCAAATAGCTCGTAGAGGAGATTTCCCTAATAGTAGACAGTTCGTAATGCGCTGAGGTTTGAAAGTTGCGTTTTGTGCTGTTGTTGATGCACGACTGTGCTATGTAGCTGTTGAGGTTATTGTAACAGCTCTAATCGATCAAAGATATCGTGTTCAGTAATTTTTTTTTTATCAGAAAAATTGCGTTTTTTAATTAAAAATTACTCTGATTAAAATATTAAAAGATAGAACACAACTATATGGTATCTTACGCATTTCTCCGCATAATGTTCTAACAAATTATTTTCTGGAGGGCATTTAGTTTGCACGTCTATCTCTATTTGTATATAGGATACCTGATTCATGTTCTTTGATCAGCAGAGTGCGAAGTAATTTACTTCGTAGAAGCAGAGCGCAAAGTAACTTACTTTGCATAGAACACGATTCGGATTAAATTAAATTTGTTGTATTAGGGATATTTGTTTAAACAAACTGCCATTTTGACTTAAAAAGGATGATTAGGTAATAGAATACTGTAAACTTTAGAGAAATGCATTCATCATTTCATATAATTTGAAATAATTTAAATATGAAGCTGTAAAAGCTGTAAAGCTAGAATCTCATTGACAGTTTGATATATTAAAACTGTAATGTTTAAAAAAATCCTTCTTATTATTTCAATGAATAATGTTTATTTAGTCTATGTTATATCGAATTTATCATGTTTCAAACGCCATCATCCACATTTATCTTATTGAATTCATTAGCGGTAATCGTGACGCATTTAATATTTACCATCAAAAGATGACAACATCCAATCTAATTAAAATTATAGGCGATATGTTACGAATTTATTTAAAACTACGCTAAAAACTCATTAAGGATAACAAACTTTTCCTAGTTATGCTTTTACGCACATAATGTTAGCGTAAAGCTCAAAAATAAATTTATCATTACTAAAATCGTAAATAAGCAATTTAGTAATTTTTGAATTCTAAAGAGTTAATTAATAGTTTATTTATCATCGTCTCAGAAACTGCGCGACATTGACAACTGCGTCGTATGAAAACCGACTTTGAATCCCGATGCGTCAGTGGCGAAAACATTTATTGGAAAAATAGCTGGTTTTATCGCGAAAAAGTGACAGTTTTCTGGCTTCCTATTTACGAGAAAATCAATCATGAGGCAATTAAGCGCGACAGTTTTCCATGGCGCGTCGCAAAAATGTTTCCTTATCGCCTGCATCATCGTTCCTGTAGAGGGAGAGAGAAGAAGTGAGTGTATTCAAGAGACTCGTTGCGCGCTTGGCATCGGCGCTGGAAGGGTGAACGAGAGGAAGGCGTTGTAAAATTCTGAATAAGTATAAAATTTATAAGCTTTTTTTAGATGCTTCTATTTTTATAAATTATTTGATGTAGTTGTGGTAAGTCAAAAATAATATAATGTTTACACTTTATACACACTTTATTCTCATTATGTGATGCAGATAAAGAATATATCGCATTTTGTTTCAGCGGCAGTTTCGATACTTGATGGAATTCAAAAAGTAACTTATTGAAATCAATTGAAAACCTATATTTACATTCTCAAAGTTTTTTTACTCTTTGATACGTACTACTTTTGAGCTCTATATAACATAAAATATTAAATGTTTAAGACCAATACGGTTAAAAGACATTAATTTATTGAATCTGCAGGTGACGGCAATGTCCAAATTTAGAAATAACCGTACCTTTAGATAAAGTAAGTCTAAAATTTTGTAGCTTATTTTATTACAAATCTAATATAGTTTTAGAATATTACTTTTATATATTTACGACGTAGCAGCTTTACGTTGAATAATATTAAACACGTATAGCCTTCTTTGTTTTTAAGAGTTTCGTGAAAATCTCTATTTTATATTATGACTATTACTATATATGAGAGCCCAACCATCCTGAGTGCCTCATCAACTGGTCACTAGGTGTCGTGGCTCACGTAGGTGCAATTGTCAATTCTCGCCAAATAATCAACTATAACTATTTTTATAGAATTTTATTATTATTTAATAAATAGAATAGTATAAGTAAAAGATACATTAATTATTAATATTTTAATTAAATTTAAACGTAAAGATAATAAATTCAGGCAAACAAATATAATAGCAAACATTTTTTGGTGTTATATTGTAAGGTAAATCCTTAAAGTCTCGAAACTCTGTTGCGATTTTTCTGCCTGTCTGCTGTTTTCGCAGTAAAGCTATAGTCTTACGCGTCGATGCGCACGAAATCGTCTCATTAGTCGTGCACTCCGGTGCGAAATCGATTTTCGGCCGTCCCTATATCGCTTTCGCGAGGGAGTTAATTTTATCGACGAGACTCGATTCTATCCGAATTTCACGTCCCGATTTTTTCCGCTTTGTTGATCGAAAAATCGTTGGCGTTGTCGAAAATACGAACCGTGCGGAGGAGAGAAGAGCGCGAGGAGATTGTCCGGTCTTACTGTCTTACGTCATCTATAAAACGCTTTGCGCAGTCGTGTGTATCACGTGCGCTCCTGCTTGTATAATACTCAAAAATAAAGATTTTAACCTTAACTGTAAGCCCGCAAAACTAAACGTCTAAAGGTAGTTTGATATTGCAATATATTAAAAGATGCTAATAAATTTTCAAGTGTTAGTTGTTATCTTTTGAGAGAAAAACAACAACTCATGTTTTAGCTTAAAAAAGTAACATAATAACTTTACATCATAATCTCTCAATTCGGTTGGGCTACTACCCTGCAAGTATTGCAGAGTCTTTCAATACAATTATTTTTTTGAATTCTCGAAGAAAAATAACTATGAGGGAAAAATATCTTCTAATTGGACCAAAGGAAAAGGATCACTACGATGTTAATTATTGATAAGTATAATTACACGAGTATGTAGTTAAAAATGGTTAAATTCCCCACACACCTCGTGGTTAATTAAAAACGATTGTTATCCAAGCCTCTACGCAGCAAAACCGAAAATTGAGAGACGTAGAGGTAGAGCGAAAGGAGGGGAGGAGGCGATTTTAGCATATATATAGGTATAAAGCTTTTGTCAAGAGAACCCGATGCGCTTGCCTCCCGCGGCGAATGTGTGAAAGGGAGAGAAGGGAGTAGAAAAGGGCCGAGAGGGAATCCGAAGATATTAAATTCCACTGGCCCAGTTTTCCAGTGCGCGCACGGTATATAGTGTCCCGTAACTCGTCCAAACGTGCTTATACACACACACACACACACACACGCACGCATACCGTGTAAATTCGACTTGCGAGGATGAGGCGCGCCGCTCCGGGTGGAGCAAAAGTAGTTCCTTTCGGGGTTTTCGGAGGATCGCAGGCCAGCCCACGACGTCGCTCGAATATTATTACTTCGCCGCAGGCACTCCGAGCTCTTTCAATGGGTTTTATGCGGCCAAAATGCTGGGCCTCAGCCGCCGGCAACAGCATCGCACGGCTTCGAGAATAAAAATCTAACGACGTTTAAACGCTTTGACGTCTGAATGTAGCCGGGGCGTATAATACGGGACAATGCGTCCGCGGGATGCCTCGGGAATCTTTCTGCATTGCTCCCGCAGGCATAGGCATATATATATATATATATAACGTGTGCACGCGCAGTGGGACACCTTATAATGAAGAGACGCGAGCGCGCGCGCTACACATTCGTGTGTATTATTGCGCTCAGAATTTATTTGTGTGTTTTGCGCTCGTCTGTGTGTTTAAAAGTGAAATTACTCCCCGCGCGCGGAAAGGTGTTACTGCTACCCGCGCTTTCCGGTAATGTATTGCGGTTGGGCTATTGTATAGCTTGGAAAGGAAAATTTCGGGTTCGCAAGGTTTTTCCCCTCGCAGTTTGTCTCGTGCTGTTGACACAAATTTTTCAAGTGAATTCTCGACAGTCAGCAAATACGTATCAATCAAGTCGATATTTCTATGTATATGTTGAGAAAAATTTTTGTGCTCTATATATAAATCATATTTATAATTGTTCTAAATGATTTACACGTATGAGAGAAAATAGGTATTTGAAAACCCATTAATCATTTTTATATGTAAACATATAAATTTTGTTCAATTTTCAGAAAAAGTTTAAGTTTCTAAATATTATACAGTGATTTGATTTAGAAGGCAATCAAAAATTGATTTATATCTTTTAAATAAATTCAATATTATTTACCCTTTCTTTACAAGGTTTAGTAGTGAATCTTTTCATTTTGTTTTATTAATTGTATCTTTTATGACATATATGCAATTAAATTAACATTGTGTATTTCATCATAAATACAGTTTTTAGCTTTATTATAATCCAACTTTTCGTAAATAAATAATTTTACTTCTTTGAACGACCTTTTTCCATCACATATTCAATTCACTTACAATTCACTTGAAACACTTTCCCAATTATTATAACATTAGTTGAAACTAATACGTTACCTGCGATAGTTTTACAAGAAACTTCATGATTTTTTAAATACACGCTTAAACAAGATGAGCCCTTGTAATCCATAGCGAAAGCCAAATGGACATTTCATCAATGCGCACTGAATTTGAAAACCGTTACTGCGGCGCTCTGCCCTCATCATCATCGCTGGCCATTGTTATGCAAGCCGGCGATGCTAACAGCGTAAAATTGAGCACTCAAGGAATATAATCTTCTCTTTCGTTCTCTCTCTCTCTCTACCTACTCTCATGATTCTTCTTTCGTCGCAGACGGGTCTCCTACAAATAGAGATTTCCCAATGACGATTTTACCCCCGTAGCGCGAAATCCTACCGAGGAAAATCTCCCTGGTTGCGCATCCCGCGGCGCGCGCTCACCTTTCAAAGAGGCGAACGAAACTCGTTAGACGGCCTTTTTCCACGCTACGAAGGAACAGCAAACAAACCCCGAGCGCGAGCGGTTCGGTCTCAAAAGTCTCTGGACTGAATGCGTGTATATGCAGAGCGCATCGAGTGATTTTTCTAGGCTCCACGGTTATTTGGAATTTTCATTGCCATATAGGCTGAAGGAAGTCTGAAGGTCTATTCGGTTTGAAGACGTACCTCGGGATCTTGTGAGGTGTGTGCACGCCTGTGTATATACGTAATTGTTATATGAATCTATAGATGTAGGTAGTTTAGATTTCGTGCGTGAGTTTTAGCAGCACTGAAATTTTTCGAGAAAACGATCGCCAAGAAACGGGAATTTCATACACATATGTCGAATTCTTCGGAAACTTTGCCCTAAACTGGTCCCAAAAACGACCAAAATTAAATTTGGAGGCACGCGTCTAAAGTAATTTTTTTCTTGCTCTATGGGTCATAGAAGAGACGATAAAAACTTGGTGCCAAAGAAAACGACCTTGTGACACCCTTTTATCGTCAAATC
>JAWWEQ010050175.1:0-12059 GCA_035583055.1 Torymus tubicola
AATTATATCATCTTAATATTTTTGTAAGCCACCAAACCTTTTAATTTATTATTTGTTATATAAATTAATTAAATATTACATTTGGCAATAATGATAAAAATTAATTAATTAAGTAATACATAATGATCGACAAGGGCACGCGTAGTTACCCTAGTTAGAATTAAAAAATCGCTGCCATTTCATTGGCATGTCGCTTTCTCAAACTTAATTTGTTTTGCTAATATATAAATTCGTTACCTTAAAAATGATTTTAAAAGTAATAAAAACTCATTTTTTGCAATTTTTCAATTTTTTCGTTTTTTTAAGTTGTTTAAAAAACCTCCTTTACCTTTTCTCGCACATCGTAAACATAATTTTAAAAAGTCTACGAATCAAGAAAAGTTCGCACAGTAGCTGTCTTTTCGCGTGCTCCGTAGTTAACACAGGTCGCGTTGTCCGTTTGTAAAAAGATTGTATTTGAATTTTATAATTTTTTCAATAAGAAATCACTCCAGTTTAAATAAACGAGGTAGAACTAATTAAAAATATTTCTTTGAAATATGACATAGTCTAAAAGAAATAACTTTTCCTTAATTTTATTTAAATAAATAATAATGCATGTATAATATCTATATTTTCAATACTAACTCAAAAATCAAGAATCAAGATCAGTTGAAGGTCAACATTCTAAAAATTCTAAATAAATCCAGCTACATAAAAGAAGATCTCGAAAGGAGCCAGCTAGTTAAGACCACTGCTAAGCAGACAATTTTCTAACTACAAATACTGTTAATGATTAGTGCCACTCAGTCAATCATTCGTAGCCCAAAATCACCTTTTAATTTCTCAAAAACTATTTAGAATTTTTCAATGAAACAAAGTAAAAGTAACTTATTATTTAAAATTATATACTTGCCCAGTATTTTTATCCCTAAGGGTAACAACCCCTATTTTTTATTTTTGGAAAGATGTTTTTTTATACTTTTTTGCCACAACAATTAAAAAATTGGTTTAATTAAAAAAAAGGTGTTGCTTTATAAATAAAATTAAAAAATAATGTTGACGTGTCACGAGATTTTTTGAAAGAAATCGCTTAAAAGGAGTATACCACCCCTAACATTTATATTGTTGTATTTCATTATTCCATTGGCATATCATGCTGTAACTCACTACATTATAATTAAAATTGATAAATAAATCTAAAATAGTTCGGAATTTTTCAAAAACACATTTTCAAAACCAATAATTCACAACACTGTTTTTTCCGATTTCCCAAAAACTACTCGAATTTTTCAATAGGGTAAAGTGTGAAATATTTTCTGTTTCAAAACAAAATATTATATTTCAATCCTTGAAAAGGCGTATGGGCACGTATAAAAAAGCAGGTGTTACTTAATTTTTGATATAGTACAATATATCACAATTTCAAGAAAATCGGCGGGGTACATCTAGGAACCTCTCGTTAGCTATAGACTCTATTCACGTATTTAATTATCGTGCACGGAGACTTGGTCTAGAAGTTCGGGGCACTCCCTACAAATAGATGTGAGCAATACCCATATCTTTCGACATAATTGATCTAAAAATTTTGTTTTATTTTATTTTACCCCAAATCAAATCTACGTTAAGTATAATCTGTTTACAAATTAGTAGTGATTAACATTTATTTTTACAGATCATTATAAGAAGAAAAATTTAAAAGGGTTAGACACCTTAACAAATTCATGTTTTTGTAGATACACGAATTGTTTTACAAATATTCAAACTAATTATTTTTTTATTAACGTTTAACTGAATGCGTATTACGTATAAATTATTTTATTATTAACGTTTACCTGAACAGATCTTCTAATGGAGTGATTGAAGCTGACTCGCCGCCATAATATTTGTTTCGATCAATATGTAAAACTTTTTTACCACTCACTGAGAGCATTCCTGATAAAATACACTCTTTCAATCCAGTGCCCAAAACGATTGCATCATATTCTTCATCCATTGTACACTAAAAACATAATTTTATGCAAAATTATTTTATCAAATGAACATTTAGAAACTTCTTGAAAAACTTATCTCTGTTGTAATCAAGGAGCTAATGTGAAATTTATTGATATTAGTTTCATAGCATACCACTCATACCCTTGTATTCAATTTTATTATAGAATAAAATATATCATAAAAATTTTCGGCTTTGTCAACAAATTTTTTTTTCAAGATTCTTTTCCAGAAAACATATCGAAGCGTCCGACAGAAACTAGCCAGCGGATGCGAGTAGCGAATTTTTCGTGCAAAACGCGCTCTGTTCAACTCGTCCGTAATCACATTCTGAGTCTCGCAGAAAAAACCAAAGACACATATGAACAGATTTTTTCCTGTTCTTTCCAATGGTGTTATTCTTTTTACTCCCAAACCCTTTTTCTTCTGGTCGGAATTTCGAGTGGAAAGTTCAGAACCATTATTCTTTAAGTATATAATACGTTGCTCTTCAAAATGCTTATCACTGTTCGAAAGTATCAGTTATAAACTATAAAACTTTAAATTTTCAAGTTAGAGAAACGTAGGGCTTAAAAGTAATAAGATTAAAAAACAGTGGTAAGCGGCCGCGAGAAATCTGTTCTGTACTTGGACGCGTCTCTGCATACGTATATATCTATACTCTAATCATTGCACATTCACGTGTTCTCAATTCTACTATTAGAGGGATTGAGACCACAGTCTTTACTAATACTTAAAAAAGCTCTTTGGAAGGTATTTATCACCCACTGAAAATCTTTTCTTTCTCAATAATTATTATCTTGATAATGAAAGAAACTGTAAAATGTCAATGATTTACAATTGCTATTGTAACCCTTTTGATGAAGTAAAGCATTCACCTAAACTGAGGTTTGTTTCTGGAAAAATGAAAGCTCGTTTTCCGAACTTGCAAGATAAAGATAAAACATGTGATTTTTGTCGATTAAAATTTGTTGCAAAAATTGTGGAAGAAAATATAGTATCAATGAAAGAATCTAGAGAAATTCTTTTTAATTTACAAAAATTGTTTAACGATGAAAATTTGCCAAAAATGAAAAAATATTGCTTTTAAAATTACTCCCAAAAAACTGGAGTTCTCGTAAAGTTGCTAATTTTCCTAATTCATCCCGTTGGCTTGTAACAAAATGTAAGTTGTCAGATAGTCAATCCTTTTTAGTTGATAAAAGGGGAGACCGAAAAATATCATGTGATCCTGTAAACCAAGTAAAACATGAATTGGCCATTCTATGAAAATGGCGATAATAAAGGAATCATGCCAGGTTATACAGGCAATGCGTGTATAAAAAATGATGATGGTACAAATACCTATGTTTAGAAACGAATTGTTTTGTATAATCTTACAGAGTTATATTTAAAGTAAAAACAACAGTATTCCTAATAAAAAATAAGATTCTCTAAATTTGCTGAATATCGCCCTGAATATTGTGTTTTAGATAGGACTAGTGAGAATTTTTTTTATCTTATTCGAAATGATAATAGTTCATTTTCGATTGCCTTCTTTAATTCCAATGTAGTTAATATGTTTACAATAGAAAGAGCTTCGATTTAAAATACAAGGTCATATTTATTACCAAATAAATAAGGCTTTATATCCATCGAAAATTGATAATCCTAAAAATGGTAACCCTTTTATTATAGATTCGCAAGAAGCTATCGATTATAGAATTGCGGCGAACATAAAAAAAGACAGAGAAATGATCTATAGTTTAGATCAAATGATAAAGCCATCTCATACATTTGCCAGATAATATATAATGATAATTGTTGGTTCTTCTAAACATATGATACAAAATTATTAAGATACAAAGACTATAGTATTTATAAAAGGGAAACGTGATCTGTTTATAACAATGAAGTATCATTGTAACTGGAGCGAAATTAAAGGTTATTTATTTTCTGATCAATAGGCTTCAGATTATCCTGACATTTGTGCGTGTGTTATTCATTAAAAAAAAGAATATTTAATCTCGCTAATAACAAATAAAAATATTATGGTGAAGTTTTAGGTAAGTTCTTATTTAAACAATTGCTTTTACGTCAGAGTTTTTGTGATTTTTCAGAATAGTAACCTTAAGATTTAGATTCTACGAATCTATGAAAGGAGATGGTTAATTTTTACAATAGCATTAGCAAAGATACCTGAGGAGACATAAATAAAAACTTTTCTTGCGCCCGGGTTAGTCAAAATCTCTGAAAACCGAAAAACGGTTTGTGAGAAGCAAAGAAACGTCATCACGTGCTAGCCAGAGAGCGGCCGCGGGACCCGTCTCGCTTCCTATTCTACTGCTTTCCATTTCTAACTTTTCTGAAATTTGTCCATACTCAGACTGCTACAGCCTATCTGAATCATCACCATCGCCTTAGCAGAGTAACTACCCTCTTTGGCTCAAACATATAGTGGTTCAAACACTTCTAGCTAATTTTCTGCACCTTTGATTTCGTTTTATCTCTACTTTTTTCTTTTTTTTTTCTTTTTTTGTTTGTTTTGATTTATTTCTAGTTTTTATTTTATTTATTTATTTGTTTTGTTTTATTTTATTTTATTTCTTTTGTATCATCTTATTTTATTCTGTTGTTGGTTCTGTTGTTTTATTTATAAATTTATTTTATTTATTTATTTCTTCTGTCTTCCACCCCGTTTGTTCGGGTCTCGTTTTGATTTTATTTTATTTCTTTTCTCTTTTATATAGTTCTTTTGTTTTTATTTTATTCTTCGTTCTAAGTTTTATCTCTTTATTTTATTTATTTCTGTTTAACTTATTTTTACTCTTACTGTTATCATGGACCTGTCCAATCCTGCAAACCCCCTAATAGGAAGACGCTCACCGAATAACCAATCATTGACTTCAGCTTCAGGACAAATCACAAACAGAAATATCAACTCAGCTAGCCATACCCTAGCGAACTATGAATCACAGAAAGATAATAGATATTTCTTGCAGAATAAAAAGCCATTTGTCGTCTTCATCCTGGACTCAGACCCAGATCCTAACTTGGGTAAATATCAAATACTATCTGTGGGGGAGAAATTATTTAACGCAGGATTGAAGGTGGCATCCCTCCAAAAAATAGACTCTACCAAATATTCACTGGCCTTTCTGGATTTTAACACCGCTAACAAAGGCTATAGCCACATATCTGTGTTAAAATGGCCCTGTCACGAATTTTTCTTAAAGCTGGACTATTTTAAGTGGTTTGAAAAAATATGAAAATCCTGAAAATTTCAACCCCTTAACCTCAAAAATGTCCCCGTAAAACGTATTTTTAGTTTTTCAGAGTTTTAGCGATATCTCGACGAAAATCGAACCGATTTCAGAAATTCTTTTTTTAAACGAAAGATTTGTTTATTGCGCATCTAACTTTGTCATAATTTAGTAGTTTTAAGTTAAATTTTAAAAATGAGAAATGTTTGAAATATTCAAATCAATATTTTGTACCCAACCCGAAGAGCGACCACCTACAAAAAAATTTTTTTTATTTCAGTATCAAGCAGTTACATTTTCAGAATTTATTCAGATTTTTTAGAATTGCGGAACATGAGTAAAAAAATGAAAAACTGCATTTTCAGAAAATTAATTGGATTTTTAGAGCCGAAAATGTCAAGATAAGACATAAAAATATTATTTTTTGTTTAATTTTATATTGAACATCTGCTATTAATTTTTTCAGATTTATTAGGATTGCGGAACATGAGTAAAAAAAAATAAAAACTGCATTTTTAGTCAATTAATTGGATTTTTAAAGCCGAAAATGCCAAGTTAATACATAAAAATATTATTTTTTGTTTAATTTTTTATTGAAAATCTGCTATGAATTTTTTCAGGTTTTTTAGAATTGCGAAACGTTCATAAAAAAATTAAAATGGCATATATAGTACATTAATTGGATATTTATAACCGGAAATGCTTAGCTAAGATAGGAATTTTTTTTTCGATATTTTGGTGTAGTGGATCAGGAGCAATAATGACATCCAGCCAGTCAAAGCTTCCGAAAGTTCATTTTCAAACCACTTAAAATAAGTCCAGCTTTAAGAAAAATTCGTGACAGGGCCATTTTAACACAGATATGTGGCTATAGCCTTGGTAATGGCATTAGTACCGTAACCTGAAATTGGTTAGCCTACATCCCTGACTCTAACCTTTATAACGAAGGGGTCTTACTGGACATCCCACCAGACTTAAGTACGGATAGTCTCCTTAACGGTCTCACTTGCCCTGAGGGCGACTCAATTGCTAAACTGATAAGGCTTACCAGGCCTTCATCATCGAATCAGGGACCTTTTATAATCAAAGTCAAAGTTCTATCTACTGGATCGATTGTCCAAAATTCGTTTGCATATTCGGAGTTTTCTGCAAAGTATACGAAAATATCCCAGCAGTTTTGAGATGCTTTAGATGCCTATTGCTTCATAACAGCTTACCCCTGTGCTTATTCTTACTTTTCGTATCGGTATCGGTATCGGTATCGGTATCCGTGTTCGATGAATCATAAGTACTACCGCTAGATGTTGTGCTACTGTTGGCTTAAAGATAATTTTTCAAGTTTCGCTTTCACATTAAATCAAATGTTTGAGCTACAGTCCTGCAGTTTTAATGGCACTTTCTGAGGCTCTATATACAATTGTTTATGCTAAAAAAACTTGCAAGCAGTGATGGCCTCAAAAGATTTATGTTCAAAGTCCAATGCGCCTCTGCCTGTCAACAAATCCCTGATATTGTGGTCCCTGGGTTTATTTACTGCTACACGCCATTACTATTTTTATACCTGAAAAACAAAATAAAATCCACACAAAGAATCAATTTTTCATTAAAGAAAAAAGTAAAATAATATATGTTAATGATCAATGAAGACCACAAAAATGTGAGGTTATTAGTACTTATCTGATATAAACACTGGATTGTTGGAAATCCTTATTCTCATTAAAGTGATTAACTATATGCGAATAGAAACGTCCATATTTATTCCCAATCCACATCTTTAAGTATTTATTACTATATCACATGTGATCACTGCAGTTAAGAAACTCTTGATGTATAAGTACACATGTTTACTTGACTGCACAATACCATAGCCACATGACAGCAAGTATAGCAGCACTAGCAGTCCAGTGATGAATATCAAGACTACTCCAACAAAAGCTGTTTCTATAGGTAAACATAACCCACTACACTAATGAAACTTATGAGTAAGTTTCTACTGAATTTTTTATGTGCTGTGAGTAATGCAGTGAATAGTGCAGTGGGTAAATTAAAATACTCAACTGTACAAGTACAACCTTTTATAATTTTTAAAGAATTTATAAGTGTGTCTATATAAAGAGGTAATTATTTTTATGGCTTCATTAATAAATTGATGCAAAATTTTGGAAACTAAAGATAGAAATTTATTATAAAATATATTATTATAAATAACCACATTTACATTATATACATTTATCATTAGAAAATACCTTAATAGGTGAATAAAATTATTTACAAATTTACAAAGTATATATGGCATTTTTCAGGGTGATAAGCATCATAAAAACAAGAAAAATATAAAAATTCTCTACACCATGAACACTGAATGAATGTGATGTTTCCACAAGAGCAGTTTTGTGTTCTCTTATTGGGAAAGCAAGCTTCAGAGACGTTTACAAATACATCTCTATCTTGAATTAGCCTGGAGGCATACCAAGAGTCTTCAATCATTTTTTTAAACAGAGAGACTGCAAGCTGATGGTGAATCAACGAATGAATTTTTATTGCATCCTCTCTTGTGTTCAGCTGACGACCTGCCTGGATGACGAAAGTACAATTTTGTATTTTCTTGATGAAAAGTTTTATTTGAAGTGCAAATATACATCAAGAGGCTGACAGTATGGTGTGCAGTTTGGAGGAATAATTTTCAGCATACATGACAGCTCTCCTTGTTCGTTTTTGAAGTTTTCAAAAAGCTTGGGTTTTGGATGTCCAGTCCATGAATCAATCATATGCACAAAATTATTGAACATTACATACGGCTCCAATACATTACTATTATACACTAATACTAACTCTGAGGTAAGTTTGCCTGATTGGGAGCACGTAGCAAATACATTTTTACATTTTTTTGATAACTCATCAACTTTTTCTTGTACCCTAGGTCCAAATGATCCAGATGTTTCTTGCACACATACAAATACTTTTGGCAGCAATTTACCTGATGAAGTTACTCCGTACTGGGCAGTATAAGTATGTGTGACTTTATTTAAGTTACCAAGATAAACATCTACAGTTTTTTCTCCTCGGTGTTCTAAGGTACGATACACATTATCTCTGTATTCACAGCCCATCTCCTCAGTATTAACAACAAAATCTAGATTATGTTCAGCTGTGATTTCTCAAATCTCGCCTGGAACACTGCAGTTGAAATTTCGATTTCTTCGGCTGATCTCCTTTAAGTCTGCTTAATATATTTAGTTACTCTTCTTTGAGTTATTCTAAATTCTTTTTTAAAATTTGTAATCCATGCAGGTGAAGCAATAAATTTAAAAGTTTCAGACTGGAATTGCATTGACCCTTGCACAGACCATGTTCTTATATCCTCAGTGGTAACATGTTCTTTCCTTTCTCGAGCTTCTTTGAATCTATCGTAATCCACTTCTTGATTGCCTGACTTTTGTCATAAATGCCATCATTTGTAATTTCATTTCTCCATCTTGTTAATTCATCTAATCTAGGAACAAATCTTCCTCCATGAATTTTCATAGTTGAGTATTTCTAGTTGGGATGCTCCGCTTTAAGGTTTATAATTTCAATTTTTTTTTCCAATGGCACTTTTTCAAATTTAGAATTTTTTTCTTCTGGCTCATCACTAGAGCTTTGCTGGTCTGACACACTTTCTATTGTTTGATAAAATAAATTAAATTGATAATTTTTCCTGATTAATAATAATAAATTAATACTATTTAATATTTTTACCAGGTGTTTCTTCTGATTCTTGGCTCGAATCTTTTGGACACGCCTCATTTAAGTCAATCTCATTTCTTTCAATGAGTTCTTCACTTTCAACAAACTTGAGATTTTCAATAAAACTGATTAAAATATCAGCCATTTCATCCCCAAGTTTGTATGCTTCTTTTGAAGTGGACCCACTTGACTTATCATGTATAAATCCTTTTTTTGTCAGCTCTTCAGTGCATACCAAAATACTTCCAGTAATTAGATGTTTAAATTCATCAAAATCATTCTCTTCTATTATTAAAAAAAGAATAACAAAAAAGATAAATAAAAACCAATAATAAACAATAAAACAACAAGAAATAACAAAATAAAAAATCTTTGTGTAAATACTTGATTAGAAATTATATTGATTCAAAGATAATAAAAAAAGGTTATAAAAAAAATATCAAAATAACGTTAATAAAAGAAAATTAAATTAAAAACTTATTACCTAAATAATTATGAAAAAAAAACAAAAAATATTTATAATAATGATAAAAAACGGATAATTAAAAAGATAAAGAAAATAAATAATTAAATAATATAAAACGGATGAATTTAAAAAACTATTGAACTTATTTTGGCACTGCTCTTTGCGAATACAAAACTGAACGATCAATATTTAAACTTATTCGATTTTAAAAAAGTTTGAAATATTTCCAGTCGTATCCGTAAGAGGACATACCTATTCTCATCGAACCGATCGAACGATGAAATACATTCAAGGATGCTTTACCGACCGATCACCGATCGTACTACAGAGTACAGACAGACAACAATTGTATACCACAACTTCTCAACAACTGTTACGAAGATAAAAGATTACTGTGGATCAATTATGTGCGACAGAAAAAGGAAAAAGAGCAGCCAAAATTTAGTACATACAGTAATTGTCAGATAAGTACCAATAACCTCACATTTTTGTGTTCTTCATTGATCATTAACATATATTATTTTACTTTTTTCTTTAATGAAAAATTGATTCTTTGTGTGGATTTTATTTTATTTTTCAGGTATAAAAATAGTAATGGCGTGTAGCAGTAAATAAACCCAGGGACCACAATATCAGGAATTTGTTGACAGTCAGAGGCGCATTGGACTTAGAACATATATCTTTTCAAGGCCATCACTGCTTGCAAGTTTTTTTAGCATAAACAATTGTATATAGATTCTCAGAAAGTGCCATTAAAACTGCAGGACTGTAGCTCAAACATTTGATTTAATGTGGAAGCGAAAACTTGAAAAATTATCTTTAAGCCGCTTGAAATTGGATATATTTAGGTAATATAATTTTTTTTAAATGAATAATTTAGCATTATTATTTGTATTATATCTATTTTTTGTAAATTGAATCAATACTAATCATTTAATATATATTTGTTGCACCGGTGACTCCAAAAAAGGAAGAAAATCATGGTAAAATAGCTTAATTATAGCTTGTTTTTTAGGGGAGGCGTTAGGGTCTATAACTTTGTACACTTTCATTTTGGGTGGCTATTTACAACCTCTCAATGTTTCAAGAAAATTGGTGTTCCGGAACCCTTAGCATCTCCTTGTAAGTATAAAAGAAGTTGAGAAGATAGGAAAATTAAAATATAATGAAAAATGAAGTAGTTTTTTTTAATCGTTACGCGAGACGGTCTAAAAATCCGGAAGATCCTAACTACGTGCCGGAACTGAATTTAAATAGTTCGCCACAGGACACTGAAAGTGATTCAGAATCGTCGTTTAAGAGCGTAGAATCCTTCAACAATTCAGAAATTACGATAAGGCCGGAAGGCGATGATAGTGTCGCCGACTTAAGTATCAATAGCCTTGAAATAAATAGTACCGTAGAGTTCAATAATACGATTCAAACAATCGAAGAAATGGCTCTCGATCCGGTCGCACCCACCATCAAGGTCAAGGACGCGTTGGAGATCGTGCCCACCTTCGATGGATATAATATTCCCGTAAGTGAGTTTATCGAGGCATGCCATGAAGCAAAGAATATGATAAGTGCTGCTTCAGAAATTCCTTTGACGAAGCTGTTAAGAACAAAAATCACTGGCGAAGCACGCCGAACGATTTAAAATAAAACCTTCAAAAATTTGAATGACTTCACTCAACATTTCAAGGATTTATATGACTTTGGAGAAACCATTCTACAATTATTTGGAAGATTAGGTTATGAAATTCAGAGAGAAAACGAAGGCGTAATACCCTTCGCAAATCGACTTCGGGAAATCGGGAATAAAATCTTTGAAGCGAAAAAAAAGGATGATGGCACCATTTCTAACAACAATAAGGAGAAAGTGGAGGGTGCTTTAGTCTCCTGTTTTAGGCGGGGCCTTAAACCCGAAATTGAAACACGTTTGCCCAACAATCTTACTGCTGATGTGATTATGAAAAAAGCAGTATAGATTGAAAAACAGATTAATACTAGGGCATCATTACTAGCTTCTGTTACGAGGAATGAATATCGTCGAAAGAATGTTTTAACTTGTAATCTTTACAACCAAGAAGGCCAGATAAGGATTGTACACAAAAATCAAAAGAATGCAGACATTGCGGAAAACCAGGACATACTGAAGAAACCTGCTTCCTAAAAGCAAGGAATGCTCAGGGAGTGACCTGCCACACGTGGAATCGTAGCGGACACATTTCTAGAGATGGTTATAGAAATGCTACATGTCAAACGTGTAAAAGAGTTGGTCATACATCGGAGAAATGTAGAAATAATAAAGCTACATCCACAGTAATTTGCCAACTATGCAAAAGAAGCGGACACGAAGCAGATAAATGCAATCAACAAAAAGGATCAAATGAAAAGAAAATACAATGTCAGTTGTGTAAGAGGTTTGGACGCAGTGCAGAAAACTACCGTTCAACCTCTTCTAGTCGATCACAACATTGTACGTATTGCAATAGAAATGGTCATGAAGAGAAGGTTTCCCGATTCCGCTTATTTAATATAATAAAGGCTTCGGGAAACGGGCTGAATCTCCCGTCATCGAGTGCGAACGTAGAGATTCCGAAACAACAAACGCGCTCATTAAACAAGACGGAAGTGAACGACCTACTCTTCGAATTAATGCCACTCAATTA